>JASAUF010000633.1:6507500-6737500 GCA_030180095.1 Magnolia changhungtana
GCCCGAGTAGGATTCCAAATCCTTATGCTCGGCCAAGGTCGAACAATTGTTACCGCTGTGGCCAGCCAGGCCACTTATCAAACACCTGTCCTCAACGTCCCGCAACACACTTGACTATAAATGAAGGGGGCACTGAAGATGAGGACGCAGAAGAAGGCCATGACTATGATGAACGTGAACAAATCACTGAAGAAATAGCAGGTGGCGATGAAGTGACGGGCGAGGATCGTGGCAAATTTCTAGTTGTGAGGCGATTACTGTATACCCCACAAAAGGAATTACATCCACAGCGACACAATATATTTCGTACTTGGTGCACTGTCAACGGAAAGGTCTGTGATGTGATTATAGACAGTGGTAGTAGCGAGAACATCGTCTCAAGAGTGATGGTGGACAAGTTGCGCTACCAATGACGAAACATCCTTCCTCGTACTCAATTGGCTGGATAAAAAAGGTGAATGAGACCAAGGTAACTGAACAATGCACTATCTCATTTTCAATTGGTAAAAATTATAAGGATCAGATACTTTGTGACGTGGTCGACATGGAAGCTTGCTACATACTACTCGATCGACCTTAGCAGTCGGACCGTGATGCGACCCATCGGGAGCAAGACAATGTCTACGTATTCGTCAAGGATAGTCGAAAAATAATCCTTGCCCCTATGGCACTAAAGAAACACCCTGAAGCTTCTAAAGTGGAGGGGAGTTCCATCTTGACCATTCAGGATTTCATGAAGGAATTCAAGGAAACCGGCGAGGTATACGCCGTAGTGGTGAAGGGCGAGGAAGAGGAACCCTCAAACATCCCTCTAAGTTTAAAACTGTTGCAAACAAATTCAAAGAAGTCTGGCCTGAGGATTTACTTGATGGATTGCCCTCCATGAGGGACATTCAACATCACATAGACCTTGTCCCTGAGGCTAGCTTACCTAACCGCCCTCATTATTGGATGAGTCCGAAGGAGTGCGAGATACTTCAGGGGCAAGTGGAGGAATTGATCCGTAAGGGTCTCTTGAGAGAGAGCATGAGCCCATGTGCCGTACCAGCATTATTAATGTTAAAAAAGGATGGAAGCTGGCACATGTGTGTCGACAGCCGAGCAATCAATAAAATTACCATCAAGTATCGGTTCCCAATACCACGGTTGGACGACATGCTCGATATGCTAGAAGGGGCCAATGTGTTCTCTAAACTAGATATAAGGAGCGGGTACCATTAGATTCGTATCTGACCCAGTGATGAGTGGAAAACGGCATTCAAGACCAAGGAAGGGTTGTATAAGTGGTTGGTCATGCCCTTCGGCCTATCGAACACACCAAGTACTTTTATGCATTTAATGAATTAAGTTCTAAAACCGTTCACTGGCCGATTTGTGGTAGTATATTTTGATGACATATTGATATATAGCCAGGAAGAGGCGGAGCACAGGAAACATCTCAGGCAGGTATTGCAGGTCCTACAAATTAACAAGTTGTACCTCAACTTGAAGAAGTGTAGTTTTTTAACTGACAGTCTGTTGTTTCTAGGATTTATTGTAATGTCCACAGGCATTCGTGTGGACGATGAAAAGGTGTGAGCTATTAGGGAATGGCCGATCCCGACAAACATTCATGAGGTGAGGAGTTTTCACGGGTTGGCGACTTTCTATTGTCGATTTGTGCGAGATTTTAACACCATAGTTACGCCTATAATAGATTGCATGAAAAAGGACCATTCCAGTGGACCGATAAAGCTGACAAGAGCTTTCATGAGATCAAGTATCGTTTGTCTACAACACCGGTCTTGGTGCTTCCTAATTTCGACAAATTATTTGAGGTTAAGTGTGACGCTTCATACGTCGGAATTGGAGGAGTATTATCACAGGAAGGCAGGCCGGTAGCCTTCTCTACAATGGAGAAGCTCAGCGAAGCCCGAAAGAAGTGGTCGACTTATGAGCTTGAGTTGTACGCAGTTGTTCAGGCACTGCGACATTGGCGGCATTATCTAATTCAAAGAGAGTTTGTTCTGTACACTGACCATCAAGCATTAAAGTTTATTAATAATCAGACTAACGTGAATCGTGTGCATGCTAGATGGGTTGTGTTTTTACAAGAATTCACGTTCGTTCTGAAGTACAAGTCAGGGCAGCGGAACAAGGTGGCTGATGCACTTAGCCGTTGTGCATCACTACTTGTTATGATGAGCAACAAGGTAGTCGGCTTCGACTGTCTCAAGGAGCTGTATGCCGAGGATGAGGACTTTAAAGATTCTTGGATGAAGTGTCAAGAAGGCCACCCTAGTGACCTTCATATACAGGACGATTTTCTCTTCAAAGGGAATCGATTGTGCATCCCCCAAAGTTCTCTGAGGGAGAAGATTATTTAGGAGCTACGTGGAGGTGGCCTCGGTGGACACCTTGGGCGAGACAAGACGCGAGCTCTTATGGAAAAGCGGTATTATTGGCTGCAATTAGTACGTGATGTGGAAAAATCCGTACAACGCTGTCATGTTATCAGACCTTCAAGAGGTAATCTCAGAATATGGGCCTCTACAACCCATTACCCGTGCCTGACGGTCCTTGGGAGGATTTATCAATGGACTTCGTACTTGGTCTCCCACGAACACAACGCAGTATGGATTTAGTGTTCATGTTGGTAGATCGTTTTTCCAAGATGACACACTTTATCCCATGCAAGAAGACCCTCGATGCAACACACGTGACAAATCTATTCTTCAGGAAGGTCGTACGGCTACACAGGGTCCCCAAGACCATTACTTCTAATCGTGACACGAAGTTCATTAGCCACTTTTGGCGGACTTGTGGACTCGATTCGATACACGACTTCAATTCAGCGGTGCTTACCACCCACAGACTGATGGGCAGACCGAGGTTATGAATCGCATGTTGGAAAACCTCCTTCACTGTATTTCAGGAGAAAAACCGAAGCAGTGGGATTTGGCTTTGTCTCAAGCAGAGTTTGCATTCAATAATATGGTGAACCGCTCGACAGGGAAATCACCGTTCCAGATTATCTATGGATGAGTGTCTCGCTACACGCTTGACTTGGTCCCTCTGCCCAAACACCCAAGCACGAGTATTGCAGCAGAACATATGGCAGACAAGATCATGGGCATCCATGCGGAAGTTCAGACCAAGCTACATGCCTCGAACGAGAAGTATAAGGAACAAGCGGACAAATACCTGCGACAAAAAGTGTTCGAGGTGGGTGACTGCGTTATGGTCCATTTACGTAAAGAGAGATTTCCGACCGGGACGTACAACAAGTTGAAAAATAAGAAGATTGGACCTGTCCCAATCATTCGAAAGATCAATGACAACACTTATGTTGTTGATCTTCCAGATGACATGACGATCTCACGGACTTTCAACGTCGCGGACCTGACCGAGTATCATGAATCAGCGCAGGATGAGAACTCGAGGACGAGTTCTTTTGAAGTGGAGGGGACTGATGTAGAACGGGTTGCGGACAGTTCGATGGCCAAGATGAATCAGAAAAGGCCCGGTCGACGACAGAAGTGATCTGGACTGTTGGACCTTAGATCGGGCGTATCTCGCAATCCAGAATGAGTTACCGGACTTAAAATATATGATTTTGGGGTAGAACGAGCTACTTTAGCCAACCAACCCCACTATGCTGGGTTGCGATGCCCGGAATTGCGAAATACCCCTGGATCGACGGTCATTTCCCTGCTTTAATTTCGTTTTTACTATAAATAGTAAGTTTTAGTTTGATTATAACTCTTCATCCGTCGGGCTTTAGGAGTTGTGCACAACGTGGAAAGAGCTTAGAATAATTAGGAGAATGGTTTGGTGAAGCCAAATAGGACATTTACTATTTTTGGCCGAAAACCTTGCGCACTAGTAGACATCATGATAGTCTATAAATAGTAAGTTTACTATTTATAGTAAGTCGCGAATTCTAGGAGTTTTAGTTGTAGTTTGATTCTGATTTCTTTCCCATTGCTTGGTACCCCTATTTAAAGGGTTGTGAACTTGTTTTTAGTCATCAATTAATCAATTTCGATTTTCTTAGAATTTATTTCTATTTTCTGCTTTCTTTCCTCGTGGATTCGAGAAGTCTCTGTGAGGAGTCCAGAGAAGCTCCGTGGATTCGGAGTAGTTATCCTCATCACGTTCATCCCTACGTCAAAAGCCTTGCCCCAACTATTTGGGGTTGATCATCTGTATCCTTGTCTTAGCTATTTGGGGTCCAATTTCATAGTAGCCATGTCCCAACCATTTGTCATTGATCTTCATCACGGCCATATCCCAACTACTTGGTGATGATCTTGATCTCAGGGTGCAACTCGGGCTTGTTGGCTCGGGTTTTGGGTCAACCGTAATCCAACCTGACCTCTGGAGTACCCAATTGTGCAATCCAACCCAGCCTGACTTCCAACCCAAGGTGCCCAACCCAAAATCCTCTATATTCGATCCAACAAACTCCAACCTGACAGGATCAGCTCAAGTTGCAGCCATGTCTTCTTTGTGGCATTGTACTAGCTATTTGATGTATAAATCTTGTTTTGCCGGTAGCATTCTTAACATTCATATTCCAGATTGCTTGGCAGTTGTATGATTGGCTGCTTGCCTTCTCTTTTATATGGGCCTTTCAACTGGCTGGCTTCCAGGTGGATTTTCCCATTACATCTCAGATATTCCATAAAAACATCATGGAACTTGAAAAGTGTTTTGGAAAAAGGATCCCCTTTCTTGATGGAGTAACTTTCACTCTAAGAAAATATCTTTCTGACCCAATGTAATTCATATCAGATAATCAATCTTGGTAACTTTCAATTCAACAAATGTCATCTACATTCAAAATCAGTGTCATAATATCCAGTACCTTCAAGATACATTTATTTGCATCACTTATTCAAAATCTATACCCCATTGATGATCTGATAAACCCTCTCAAACCATGCTCTAGGAGATTGTTTCAATTCATACAAACCATTTTCTAACTGACAAACATTCCTTCCTCATTGCGAATAGTTAATATAGGTTGCACATATAAGCCTTTTATAGATCTCCATACAAAAAGGCTCTGTTATTATTATTATTTACATCTAATTGATGTATGACTCGTACATTTATTTTTGGAAACAAAGTGAATTACTCAAACTGAGTTTGATATTCGATCAAATTTACATATTGTGAATAGGTTTGATAAGACGAGTCTCTTCCAGTGCGTCAGAATTGCGCATATTCCAACATCTAAACATTTCCAGGGTAGTAAAAAAAATTAAGAGTCCAAGATTGATCTTATCAGAAAGAACAAGAATGAGAATCTCTCTCATGGATGACAACACCATAAACTCTTTCACTGATCTCCAGTGAGCAAAATAGAAAGAAGGGGGACAGAAGAAACAATAAAAGCAATTCAAGCTCATTGCAGATACAACCGCCATGTTGTTTTTTTATTTTTACACTAAGATAATTATGTTACCCAATGTCTTGGCTCATTTGGATTTCAAATTTTAAAACCAAACCTAGATGCTTGAGATTGATGGGTGGATTGATGGAGAGTGTGATAGAGAGAATGTGGTAAAACTATCTAACCCATTATACGAGAAACAATCAAACACAAGTGACAAGTGTCAACATACCTATATAATGCCTAACATTAAAAATCACCTAAGAAGCTACCCAATAGATGAAATGACAAGCAGTACCTTTTTTTTTAATTTATTGAACTCAAAGAAAGAGTGTAAGTCAGTTATGTATCCAAAACAATCCACACCATATGTCTGTGTGAACCATTATTTCATTTGCCGAATTTTTTTCCGTATAAGTTTCAATCTCCACAAGAACAGGGTTTATTTACTATCATATCCAATTTCAAAACCACAAAACCTTTTCTCTTCATCTCTTGAAAACTTCGTTGTCAAAGCCTTAGATGAGCTATTTGGAGTGGACTCTAGCAATCCTGTTTCTGGGCCACATGCCAATCTTAATATCTGAAACAAGAATTCTTATGATAGATTTGGAAAATACCTATCATCAACCCTCCAACTAGAACTGGAGTGCTTTTACTGGTGGAGTATTCCTCCTCCCTTGAAAACATGTTCACAACATGCAGTTCTTGAACATGATCCTTGCTATCATCTCCACTTTCAAAACTGTGGAATGTTTTCTATTCATCCCTTGAAAACATATGGTTTCTTGGAAACATATGGCTTCACACGAAATACCTGGCATCAAGCTCCACAAGAACAGGGTTTTATGTACTATCATATCCGCTTTCAAAACCACAAAACCTTTTCTCTTCATCTCTTGAAAACTTCACTGGTGGAGAATCCCTCATCCCTTGAAAACATGTTCATAATACGCAGTTCTTGAAAAAGATCCTTGCTATCATCCTCACTTTCAAAACTGTGGAACGTTTTCTATTCATCCCTTGAAAATATATGGTTTCTTGGAAAAATATGGCTTCTCACGAAACACCTGGCATCAACACCCATCCCTTAACTAGGCTTGGGAAAAGGTTGTGTTAATGTTACTGGTGGATAATTCCTCATCCCTTGAAAAGATGTTCATATGCGATTATTGAACATGATCCTTGCTATCATTTCCACTGTCAAAACCATGGGATGTTTTCTATTCATCTCTTGAAAACATATGGTTTCTTTCATCATTCCAAAATTAGCTCTCAAATAAATTGCCCAACTGTTATCTACCTATTTTCCCCCCCAAATTTCTTTTAGTATGATCAAAACTAAGATCTTAGATGATTGGCAGGTATCGGATTCAAGAGCGTATTCCTCATTACCAGCCAGCCTTATATTTTCAGCAATGGGTATCAGATAAGGTTCAATGAAAACCCACATCCAGACTGCAATCTTGGATTCATTGTCCCTGAATGGGTGGACGAGAACCCAACTCTTTCCGACATACAAAAAATATATGGCTCTGATAAAGTCCTTCCGAAGACGATTATAGTCCTGCCATTGAAGTGTGAAAAGGTAAATGCTGTGAAGCAACAGCTTTCAAGCATGCACCCTGAGCTCCTCCTGTTTCTTTCAAAAATCAAGCAGCTTAGTGTCAGGGAAGAGAACGATGATCCTCGGCTCAATACAGTTAGTGCCATCTCTATTTCGAGTGAAACTGACTTCAAGACGAGGAAGAGCATCAATGCAGAGTCCTGCACTGTCCAGCTCTCCGCTAAAGATCCCTGCGAACAGATAGGGAACGAATGCACTTACCATATGTGGAAGCAAAGGTTCCCGGTTAAAGCAGAAAACGAAGTTGAGAGGAGGAAGGAAGTTGAGGAATGGGTGATCACACTAGCATTTCCCTTCGGCGAACGCCTCGATCGAGGGATGGGAATGCCTGGCATTTATGCATTTCTACCGACAGAGATGGTCACAAACTTTCCATTCATAATTCAGGCAGATTTTGTTCTAGCATCATCAAGAGAAACCATTCTCTTGGATAATGTGTGGAACAAAGGCATTCTTGATTGTGTGACCTCTGCTTTCTTCAATGCTTTCACCTCTCTCGTGAAAGAAACAGGCAACACACCCACATCTTCCCTCGTGCCAATATTCAACTTCTTGCCAGTAAAAAGCTCTTCATTCAAGGAGCTGAACACCGTGCGAGAGGCAATAAGAGCGAAGGTGGTCACGGAGAATATCATACCATGCGAGTCATACACAGAGCAAAAGTTATTCTGCAAGCCCAGTGAAGTGGGCCGGCTAATGCCTGCATTCTGGGATATCTTGATCAAGGCGAGGGAGCAAGGTGTGAGCTTCCAGAATCTTTTATCCCATGGGACCTACATTCTGAACTCAGCATTCGATCAGGCAGAATACGACGATGTCCTGGGTTTCTTGGGTGTGGGATCCATCAGCAACGAGTGGTATGCGAAATGCATCAAGAGCTCAAATATAGTACTGGGTGTTTCTGAGGATCTTTATATGGAGCTGCTATCCTTTTTCGCAGACAATTGGAACATTTTTAGGGAGACTGATATCAGTAATATACCCCTTTTGAAATATGTTGATCGGAACTGCATGCAATCCTTGTTGAGCATCAACAATGCAACCACCAAGCATAGAAATACAATATGTTTTTCATCTGAAGCTAATCATGTTTCGTGGCTTATCAAATGGAACCAGGAATTCCGATGTGCTGCGGACCGCTTCTTCTTCCCAGAAGGCACACATGAGGCTTTGAGATTGTCTCCAAAGAGGGAAACAATACGGGAATGGCTTCGGCAGTATGCTAGTGTGGACAGTCTGACTGTATCCAAATATGGCGATCTTCTCGTCAATGCAGTGATGAATGATAGAAAGCTTGTTATAGCTTTTACCCACTTCTTATATCACTCCCTCTCAGAGAAATACTTGTCAGTTCAGGAAGTCTCTCAGCTGTGTGCTAAAATGCCGCTTGTAGATAACTATGGCCAGGTGACTGCACGAAGGAGCCAAGTCCTTGTTCCCGCCAATGGCAGCAAGTGGGTTGGATTATTGGGTTCTAACCCATGGAGAAGAGAGAACTACGTTGAACTGGGTGAAGATTATGCCCGGGATGGAGATTTTGCCGGTCTGCATTCATCCAAGAAACAGCTGATGAAGTTCATGGAGGATTACACTGAAGCTTCTGACATACCAGGTCTATGTCCTCCTGATGCTGCTTTTCCTACTGTATCATCTCCGCTGACGAAAGAAAACACATTTCTGCTTTTGGAATGGATTCAGAATTTGAAATATAATGGGGTGCAGATGCCAGAGAGTTTCTTGCAATGCATCAAGGAGGGGAGTTGGCTGAAGACCTCTATTGGTTACAAGCCTCCCTCGGAGACATTTCTATCGAGCTCTGACTGGGGAAGCCTACTTCAGATGGGTTCTGTGCTGGTTGATATCCCCTTGATCGACCAGGGATTCTATGACAACAGGATCAGTGGCTACAAGGAAGAGCTGAGAACAATTGGGGTGATGTTTGAGTATGGCGAAGCATGCAGCTACATTGGTAAACGTCTCATGAAGCTAGCCAGTTCCACGAGGCTAACGAAAGCGAATGTGCTGTCAATGTTGCAGCTGATAAAGTTCATGCGAGAGAGGATTCTGTCACCAGAGGAATTCATCAAGAGCATCAAAGACGGTCGTTGGCTACGGACTACTCACGGCGACAGATCTCCAGTTGGGTCTATTTTATATGGGCCTGAATGGAAAGCTGTGTCGGAGATCAGCAATCTGCCATTCATCGATAAAGAATACTACAGCAAGGATATAGAATGCTATGAAAAAGAGCTTCAGCTACTTGGTGTTGTAGTTGGCTTTGATGCGAATTACCACATGGAAATCGTTGCGAACAACTTCAAATTGCATCCTTCTTTACCTTCGCTGTCAGCGGATTGCATTCTTTTGATATTGGACTGTGTTCGGAATTCAAGATTGTCAGACCAAATCAAAACGAAGCTTAAAGATGAGAGATGGGTAAAGACCAATCTCGGTTACCAGTCACCAGCCAATTCTTTCTTCTTTGATCCCAAATGGGAATGCCTTTTGAAGGTTGTCAATGGAATTCCGTTGATCGATGAAGGATTTTATGGGAGCCGGATCCGCACATACAAGGATGAGTTGAAAGAGGCCGGGGTAGTTGTCACGCTACAAGGAGTGTCCAAGGCAGTCACCCATCGTTTTCAAGAGCTTGTTAAGACGACTTCCATTAGAAAAGAAAATGTGCTAGCACTGCTAGCATGTTACCGACACTTTAATGAAGAAAAATGTAGCTTCCCCCCAGAGTTATTCAACTGCATACTCAAAGAAAAATGGCTGCGGACCCGCTTCCTTGGCTTTAAATCTCCACAGGAATCGATACTGTTTGATGTGGAATGGGAATCTATCTGTCTAATTGCGATCCTTCCTTTCATCAACGACAGCGACGCGTGGTATGGAAAAGACATCCATGAATACAGAAATGAGTTGAAGGATTTTGGCGTTGTAGTCAAATTTGA
The DNA here is from genome assembly GCA_030180095.1 of Magnolia changhungtana. NCBI lineage: Eukaryota > Viridiplantae > Streptophyta > Magnoliopsida > Magnoliales > Magnoliaceae > Magnolia > Magnolia changhungtana. The sequence goes on from JASAUF010000633.1 coordinate 6,517,465, forward strand.
AGATGGATCGAGGTTCGTAGCTGCCGGTCTCAGTATCCAAAACCCGAGCGGAATAACTCCTGCAAGCGTGCTGTCGCTGCTGAAATGCATCAAGAACTTACAGGAGCACAGCAGCACCTTACCAGAGGAGTTCATGCGGCGTATCAATAAGAAGTGGCTGAAGACCCATATGGGCTATCGATCGCCAAGCGAATGTATGCTGTTCGATTCGAAGTGGGGTTCTCTAGAACGTGAAGATGGGCCGTTCATCGATGAAGCTTTTTATGGGACTGAAATTGCATCATATCGAAAAGAGCTCAATGCGATTGGAGTGACTGTGGATGCTGAAAGTGGCTGCACATTGCTTTCAGGCCACCTCAGTTGCCATTCTCAATCTAAAGTGATAACTAGAATCTACGAGTATTTGAGCAGATTCAACTGGGTCCCAGACAATAAGGAAGCTAGGTGGATTTGGATACCGAATGGAAGCGACAAGGGCGAATGGGTGGGTCCGAAAGCCTGTGTCATTCATGACAAGGATAATCTCTTCGGCTCACGGTTGAAGGTTTTGGACAAGTATTACAAGAAAGATATACTTGGCTTCTTCTCCATGATGCTCGGAGTAAGCTCAAATCCAACTGTTGAAGATTACTGCAGTCTGTGGAGTGATTGGGAAAAAACAGACCGCAAAATGGTGTACGAGGAGTGCTGTTCTTTCTGGGCATTTGTGGCGAAGGATTGGAATTCAAAGGTGGAGAAGCTTCTCTTGAGCAGCATCTCGAAGGTGCCAGTGAAGATGGCTTCTGAGGGAATCCGTCTAGTCGACAAGCGAGACGCTTTCATTCCCGACGACCTGCAATTGAAGGGTCTTTTCGAGGAGGCTTCTCAAGAACCAATATTTGTCTGGTATCCACAACCGAGCTGGCCTTCTCTGTCTCGTGATAAGCTCAACAAGATCTACAGAAGCATTGGGGTCCGAACTATTTCAGAATCTGTTACAAAGGATGAAGATTCAGCATCGAACATGCCCGAATTCAAGAAGTTAGATCAGAAATATGAGATGCTCCAGAATGGGTTGTTCCAAATTGCACTTGGGTTTCTCTCAGATCCTTCATTTGAGATGCCCATGGACGGGAGGCATAAGAAGGTCAAAAGCCTCCTCGGCGTCGAACTCTTTGTTTCGGAGGAACCCATTACAGTAAGCTACAAGCTGCTACTTTCTGCAGGAAATATCATCATAGCAAAAGCTGCACGAATGATTCGTTGGGATAGGGAAGATTCAAAGCTATTTGTTCAGAAGATTTCCTGCAACAAATCTGACATCAAATTCGCAACGTATTTCTCCGAAGTGATAGCAGAAGGGCTGTTATGGGAGGAGCCTGATCGCATTCCAGGCCTCTGCGAGCTTATCAAGATCGGGTGCTTGTTGGAGTTTGAGGAGGAGGCGATCGAGTTCCTGTTGAAGACTCAGAATCTGCAGGTTTTCATGGAGGATGAGGAGTTCCTCAAATCTGCACTCTCATCTGCATAGAAACTTATGATGCATGGTTTGTGCTGAAACTTTCTGTTTTTTGTTTTGGTAATTTGAAGGTTTTATTTTTCTGTTTTCTTTTTTGTTTGTATTTTCAAGCTTTTATTGTGTTAGTGTTTATGTTAGTTAGTGGAAGTTAGTTTCTGCTGAAAATTCTTCTGGATTGGTGTGTTAGTGTTTATGTTAGTGGAAGTTAGTTTCTACTGGAAATTCTTCTGGTTTGGTCAAAGACAAAGATGAGCTATGTTCAAGTACAAATTCTTCCTACCTTGTTAAGGTCCAATTCCATGTGGGGCCCACTTGTAGCAGTGTACCATTTGGGTCGTTGGATCCATCATGTATTTCATGTGGCCTCAATTGCACGCTTTGGATGATCAGGATTTTGGATAAGGGCCAGCAATGTTGGCTGTGAGGCAATTTTACTTGCTACTACTTTTCATGCATTGGATTGGACGGCTGTGATTATCAATTCATAGTTATTTGCAATCTATGCTGGATTCCTCCTATCCTGCTGTTTCTGTTGTGCATAGGTGAGCTGCACTGGGCCCCACAGGATTTCAAGCTGTTTAGTGGATAGAATTTGTTTTGGATTGCGATCAAGTCCAACTGGTTGGACTACAAGATATGGTCCACCCAGCCAATAACTTCCAACCTTTCATGTGTGTGACATCCAAACGGTCCAATATGTTGGCCTTATCATGAGTATCGCGTTGTTACAAAAGAAGAAAAAAAAATCTACTACCCATCGAGCACACCACACTTCTTTTATTATTATTTATTAATGGCTAGAAATTGTTTTATATGGTGTGGCCCACCTGATAAGTAGATGGGGATTATTTTTGCATAGATGATCCTGATGCTAGGACCAACTTATTGGAAGGGTTGGATGTGAATGCACTGAATAGGTTGGATGTTATCCGCTGGTTGGACTGTACTTTGTGGTCCAACGAGTTATCTCTGCGAAATCGGATTGCGTACTGAGTTACTCAGTAGGCTCTCATCGCACAGAGTAAACTATGTTGGGCCCACCGTGAATGTGTCTGGTCTATCCACGCCGTCCATCCATTTTTCCATCTTAATTTAGGGGTTGAGACCAAAATTTAAGCATACCCAAAGATTGAGTGCACCATACCAATGGAAACAGTTGGAATAATGACTTCCACCGTTGAAACCTTTCTAGGGCCTGCAGTGATGTTTATTTATCATCCAACCTGTTCATAAGATCACACAGACATGGATGAAGGGAAAAAATAAATACGATCTTGATCCAAAACTTCTGTGGCCCCCATGAATTTTCAACGGTAGATGTTCAATTCACACTATTTCCTATGGTGTGTTCCACTTGAGGTTTGGATATACTTCATTTTTAGGATTAAACCCTAAAATTATCTGTTAAAATGGATGGACAGAGTGGATAAAATATATAAATCACGGTGGACCCCACCGAGTTTACTCAGTACGCAATCCGCTTCCTGATTGCGTACTGAGTTACTCAGTACGCTATCATCGTGCTGGGTAAACTTATTTGGGCCTACTGTGAATATATGTAGTTAATCCACGCTGTCCATCCGTTTTTTCAGATCATTTTATTACTTGAGTCCAAAATTTAAGTATTTCCATAGCTAAAGTGGACTACACCACAGGAAACGGTGGGAATAATGACTTGCACCGTTGAAACCTTTCTAGGGCACACAGTAATGTTTATTTGTCATCCAACCTATTAATAAGATTACACAGACATGGATGAACCGAAAAAACAAATATCAGATTTATCCAAAACTTCTGTTAGCCCCAAAAAATTTTCAACGGTAGAATTTCAATTCACACTGTTTCCCATGGCGAGGTCCACTTGAGACTTGGATATACTTCAAATTTGTCTTCAAGGCTTCAAATTATCTGTTAAAATGGATGGACGGATTAGATAAAATATTTAAATTATGGTGGACTCCACAAAGTTTACTCAGTACACTTACTGTACAGAGTTACTCAGTACGCAATCCGCTTCCGTTTTCTCTTGCCCTCTCTCTTTCTCCCGGACGAGGATTTCCTGCGAAATCTGCGTCCCTCATATCCGGAAACGGACTGGCTACTCCCCTGCCACCAGCCACTGGCTGGTGGTCGGTGCTATTTGGGGCCTATCATAATGTATGTGTTTCATCCATGCCTTTCATGTATTTTTTTATATCATTTTATGGCATGAGACCAAAAATAAGGTATATCCCAATCTCAAATGGACCACATTTAAGGAAATAGTATTGACTGAGCGTAGACCATTAAAAAAGTTTTGGATCAAGATGATATTTGTTTTTTCCCTTCATCTTGGCCTGTATGACCTAATCAACAGATTGGATGTTAAATAAATAGTACAGTGGGCCTTAGGAGGATTTTAATGGTGGATATCCAATCACTATTGTTTTCTTGTGGTGTGGTCCACCTGATATTTATATCCCTCTCCATTTTAGGATAAAACCATAATATGATCTGTGAACAAGGATGAAACACATGCATCATTGTGGGGCCCACTGAGCACTGACCACCAGTCACCGGGCTGGTGGCAGGGAGGGGTAGTAGCCAATCCAAAAAAAATTGTTTTTTTTTAAAAAAAAAAAAAAATTTATAAGAGAGCAGGGGAAGAATTCCATTGCCGCAGAAGTTCGAGGAAAAAATCAAATTTTTGAGGAGAATTGGCCCAAACCATACCAAAATTTACCTAAAAAGATGTTGTGAGTGCTATAGTTGATAGCCTCACTATATTGTCAAATTTGTGGTGCCAAAAACACTATATGTATCTTGTTATGAAGCTTGCATATGTGAAGAACACAGCTCAACACATGATATGCCAAATCAAGACAAAAGTCTCACAAGATCAGCTTCGATAGACAAGCAATGTTCGCAAGTCAAGACTCGAGAATGTGAGAATGTTCGACTTAGTTCAAGACAAGTATAAGTCAAGATCTCAAGAAGCTTTCAAGTTCAAGCTACACTAAGATCTCAAGCTTCATTATGCTCAAGGTCATTCGTTTAAATTTCAATGTCCTTACTTCACTATTAAGGTATGTTTGACCTTAGGTTGAGCTTTAGAGTAGGTCATTTCGGATACATAATTCATATGTTTTATATAAGTGAGTTTGGTTTGTTTTAAGACTAGTCCTTGACTTTGTTCGACTAGTCTTAGCACTGCTTCAACCTGTCCTAAAATTGCCTGAATCAGTCGTAAGTTCGTTGAAAAAATTTAGAATTTTCTGTTAAGCTTCGACCAGTCCTAGGGTCTGTTCAACTAGTCGTACGAACAGTATCGACTGCTTCTTCAACCTGTCGTAAACCTACGACTCAAACTACAGCGTTAAGATTAGACTTACTTCGACTAGTCGTGAGCAACCTTCGACCAGTCGAAGGTGTCCTTCAACCAGTCGTAGACTACCTACGGCCAGTCGTGAAACTGTCTTATCTTATCGCGCTCGAATTTTCAAATTTCCTTTGGTCCTACAACCAGTCATAGCAACTTCTAGACCAGTCGAAGATGTGATTTGCTTACCTATAAATAGAGCACAAATCTTAGAATATTTAACACTACTCAAGCAATTTTAATTCGGCCTTCTGAGAGATAAGTCCGTGCTCCATTTAAACTAAGTGTGCATATTTAATATTTTCTTTCTTTAGCTTTTTAAATTGATTTTGTTTCTTGTATTCCAATCTGATCTGAAAAGAGGAAGTGTTGTTTTCCTTTTTCTGGAATCAAAATCAATTAAAGCTAGCCCATTTGTTTTAATTTAAAATCTATTAGAACTTGGAACCATTATATAGTGAGTATTGGACATTGAACTTTGACATTCAAACCTCTACTCCGACTTGGTTCTTCCGGGCTGCTACAACAAAGAAGAAAAAATAGGTATTTTACATTTTGTGTAATTTACTTTATTTGGTTTTATTTGAAGTTAAGTCAGAAAAATCTCAAAGTTGTTGGTTATCTGAGGAGAGCCAGAAAACTCAGAAATAAAGGTTTTTGAATTGTGAAAGCCCTTTGAAAAAGACACAATTGTGAAGGTTTTGGGTGAACCTGTGAAAACCTAGTTGATAGTGAACGCTAATATCCCCTGTGTGAGAATATTAGGAGTGGAGTAGCAATCAGTGTGGCTGTTGTTAAACAATTGGTATACACATAGGTGAACCACTATAACTCTTTGTATTGTGTGGATGTGTGCTTTATTTTCCTATCTTTGATTATTCAGCTATGGAATGTATGTGTAGATGTGAATATTGTAATTTTTACATTTCAAGTATTATGGGAATGTTGTAATAATTTAGATTTAAATTCCTGCAATTTATTTTAATTCCTCGCTATTTATTTATTCCTATTTAATTTGAGTTTTCGATACAAAGACCTTTCTAGAAATAAGGTTGTCCTACCATAAACCCTTGGTTTTTGGTGTAAGGTTGTCCTTAGAACAACTTTTGTATTAACCTCTTGTAACACCCCGGATTTTTACTGTTTTGGATTTCCAAAAATCCTTGAAATTTATTTTTTTATTAACTTATAATATCACTTAATGACCATTAGCACTCAATGTTAGTTCATACTGGGGTGGACCAGTCTAGTTATGATGGGACAAGTACGGGCCGTGAACCCGAATAGTCCGTTTGCACCCAGCATCAGCCCGTGTGGGCCACCTAGCGACCGAGGAGGTTCAGAAAAATCTAAAACTTTAGAAAATCATAGATCTCACTAGGCTTATGGTCCATCGCGGACTGCGGACCCAGTAGACACCCAGAAGTACCATCTGACGCTTGCCCAATGCGCCCCACCAATACCAGATTAAAATCTGGCACTGACAAAAGAAACCGAGACTCCGGGTCTTCCAGCCGTCGGATTTCTTCTAAATTTACAGTGAAGGTTTAATGTATTTTTCAACGCCTGCATACCAAATCTGGGCCCCGATCGTGGCACGATGACCGTTGATCGTGAATCGGACCTGTACGACCAAACTCCATATCCGATCGTCCCCAAATTTTGCGTGACCCCTCATCGAGCCATGAAGACCCTATCCTATAAGTTGCATGGCTAGAGGGCCCCCAGAACCGCTTCAATCACTAAAATGGCCCTCACAGGGCCACTTAAGGGACGGAATTGCTTACTCAGACCCTATATCCGTTCATCCGTTTATCCCTAAATTTTACATGGGCCCTAATTGGGCCATAAGACACCTACCCACCGAATTTGGCGGCCTGGGGGCGGGTTAGGGCCACCCCAACTTCAATAGGGAGCCCTAGAAGACTAGTTTGGTAAATTGTGGGAACTTAAGTGATTTGAGTCGTCCACTCTTATGCCAAGTTGGGGATTTCAGACCGTCGGTTTATGACCAAACTTTACCCGTGGATTAAGGATATTTCTCCGCTCACATCTGTATAGCCGCGGCCTCGATCGACCATCGGTGACCATTAAACAGACTTATAATCATATCTATTGATCGACGCGTCGAAATGGCAGGCCAATTGTGTCCATACGTAGATCATCATTAGGACTAACTATCCTATGGTGTATATCGACTAGTACACCCCATATGCTAGAAAAACCCTCCCATAGGGTTAGTATAGTGAAGACCCAACACTTGGGGCCAATTGCAACAAAACTGGCACTATATAAAGGGTTTCATTTGGGCACCCCTCTCCCCATACGATTTTGCCCTAAGAGAAAAGGGGGAAAGGGAGAAGATAAAGAGGAGAAAGAAGGGAGAGCAAGGGAGTAGTGAGAGTGGAGGTGAGCAAAGTGGACAATCAATCAAGGTGGGGCCCAAGAGGATCAAACCCACAACCTCCTACACTTTCTCCAAGAGGAAACCCTACACCACAACCACCGAAAATCGTCCGTGGGCCATCTAGGTAAGATCCCTCACTCCTTTCTCTTGAAATCCTTGTATTGAAGAAGAAAATGCATGGATTTCTCTCATGTTTGAATTGTTTTAGGGATTCCGATCGGCCAACCTCCAAAACCCTCATCTCTAGGTCGTTTCCAAGCCTCCAACGAATCCGAAGGTGCGGACTATTGTTCTTAGGTGGCCTAGCACCAATTTTACTATGGGTTTAATGATTTTGATTGTTTGGATGTTATGATTGGAGAAACTAGAGAAACCCTAGGAATTGCATGATTGTTGAAATTCGTATGGGATGCATGTTGATTCTCATTTGGTGTTGTTATTGCCTTTCATATGATTGGGTATTTGGATGAGTAGGTGCTCATGCCTTGTTGATTTTTCCCTACATTATTACTTCATAGAATGTATAATTATCGTGTGCATATGATTTCTTGCAATGGTGGAAGTGCTTAACTTCCTCCCACACACACCCACACCTCACTTGCACTTGTATTATGATATTGTTAGCCTTGCTTGGTATGAGAATCTGAATTGTATGTTGAGAAGCTTGAGAACATGAAGGTTGTATATGCTAGATGACGCATTGGTAGGCGGCATGCTAGGGATTGCTACTCGTACCCTTAGGTTGGTCAGGAAACATGAGGAGAGCGAAGGTGGCCCCATTGGTAGGACCGCCTAGAGGCTAAACTGTGGGTTTTGGGCGGGTGTGCTCGGTCGGCTGTAGTTCGACTACGTGGGACCCTTGTGCCCGAAGTCACTCGTCTCACACTCGCCTGACTCATGCGGTCTAGCTTACTGACTGATCAACCCTGTTTGTTAACCCTGTGTGCTCACATATGTATGGAATCTGAACCACCCTGCAACCATTGTAGCCCATCGATAATCCATCTAAAACTACTCCACAGCCTCATGAGCCGGGCATGGTGGAATGGGACACTATGTCCGAGCTATTGACCTACGCTGGGGTATTGCGCCTCCCCGTAGTGGCCGCGAGCGATCCCTTCCTTTCGGCACTCCTCATGTGCTTGGAGTCAGGGATGAGAAACCCGACGGGATCACGGATCACGAGGTATCGGCCTCACGCGTTGGGAGGTCTTGGCTTGGCAACCAGTTTAAGGCATTGATACGTAGGGTGAATCAGAATCCCCAACCTGCTGGATGAATGGACTTAACTAATAACTTGGCTAACACGATCACATTGCATGCATTAGTTATGGTGGCAACTCGGAAGTCAAGGTCGCTCTGAGGGAGTGCTGTCATATGCGATCGTTAGATGGAGTCGCTTGAGGGAGTGTTGTGGCTAGGGCATGCATCATATCATCCCGCATGCATGTATTTTAAATAAGAGTTATTAGGTGTTGATGATTGTCTGCTCGTCATTAAATTCATATTACAATTGATGCCTGTTATAACTTGAGACCAATAGTTCACATTGAGTTGATCACTCACTCCCACTCTGGGACGATGTTTTAAAACACTAACCAGACCCATTCATAGATGCAGGTGACTCAGGGCATGAGGAGCCTGGCGAGGCGAGCTTAGACGAGGGAGATGGACTCTCCTACTTGCAGCTGATGGGCGGCTCTCCATCGGCTTGATCGGGCTGAACTTGGATTTGCTGAGCCGCGGGCTCAGCTTTACTCTTTTAGGACATAGCCTTCCTTGCTGTTCTGTTGGGTAACGCCTTGGGCGACCCTTTATTATTTTGGACATGTATATATTTGGGATATCTTTCATTTCAGTAGACTAGTGTGATTGTGCTTCGTGCCCCAGGTAATTTCAAATTGCGCAGTTAAATTTGATTAATAAAAAAAACCATAAATGCATGATAAGTGATACTCGAAAACTCGGGAGTCGAGTCTATGCACGACCTCTGATTTTCCAGGGCGTTACAGATGATATCAGAGCAATAGTTTGGAATCCCTTAGGCCATGGGTCATGAACTCATCAACCCGTCCACTGACTTGTGAGGAAACACAATAACGATACAGAAACGATAGGAAACGCAATGAAGACTTAGAATGGTAGGAACCATCCTTGAACCGGAACCGGCAACCTTAGACGAACGGTAAGACTACCCAGGGATTAGGATTGGGTAGCGAGAGACAGTAGGGATGCTAGGAAACAGGTCCAAGAAACTTACAATACCTTAGCTCGATGATAGGAACGAACCAGAACTGAATGATTAGAGGGTCAAGGCCACCATTCAAGTCGAAACGAGTTAACACCGGACCAAATTTGATAGTTTCGACCCATTGGGGGGTAAGGACTTAAGGGAGAACTAAATTTCAATGAAAATTATGAAAATGTAGAAAAAAATTAGGTTTTGACCTCTAATCGGGAGGAATCTCATAAAATAGATAGGCCCATTGCGTAGATCAGCTCGTTATACCCCAAAATCATATATGGCACTTCTTGGGGAGCTTTTTTGACGCCCGGGAATGCCAAGGGACCTCCGGGCCAAAAATCAGGGGGGTCACCCCGCCGCCCGCAGGCTCACCCCGCCGCCCGCGTGGCCGCCCCGCCGACCCGCGTGGCTGCCCTGCCAGTGGTCCAGAGGGCCGCGTGGCCCCCGCCGCTCACCCCGCCGCCCGCGTGGCCACCCCGTCGACCAATGTTGCCCCGCAAGAATTTCTGTAATTTTAGATCGACTTCAAAAATTCATATCTCCTTCGTTACAACTATGATTTATGTGATTCAAAAGCCATATTGAAGCTTGATGAGTCTAGTTTTGTATAAAAATGAGAAACAAATAAAATAAAAATTACAATATAGTTAAAATTAAACTGTTCTGTCGACTGTTTAAAAATTATTAATTTCAGATAGCTGTTGCTCTTAGAATTTTAATAATTTATTTACAACTCCAAATGATATGAAATTTTGTGGGATGACTTAAAACTTGATGTTAAATCATCATAAAAATTTTTAAAATAATTTAGTTATTAAAAGTATAAGAAACGTTACAAGATTAGTCCCCTCCTCCCTTTCAATGTTTACAAGAGTGGGGTCTTCCTCTCTTATAACTTAAGGGCACTAATACCCAATTTCTTACCCCACAACACCCTCTACTACTCCCAAACCCTAGAGAAAGCTCTCCCTCTCCCAATCTTAAGACTCAAACACCTATCCCCCCCCCCCCCTCTCTCATCTCATCTCCCGTCCTAGATTTCCTTCAACCCATCTTCTTCTTCTTCTTCTTCACATACTCCTATCTCCCTAACCCATCTCTCTCTCTCTCTCTCTCTCTCTCTCTCTCTCTCTCTCATCTACAACCCATCTTCCCTTTCCCAAGTCCCATTTCTTTTAACCCATCCCCTTCTCCTTCACATTTTTTATCTCCCAAACCCACATTCTACTTCACATCTCCCTCTTCCTAGCTTATCTTCTCTTCCTCATTTCCAAAACCTCTTTCATCTACACAACCACTTCTAAAACCCAACACAAAATTCATCTCAATCCCTCCTCTACTCCCACCAATTCATCTCAAATACACATTCCAACCTTCCTCAATCCCACTCCATTCACCCATTTACTCTCGAAACCCAACATCAATCCTCTTCACTCTAGCTCGTCTCAAATTTCATTTTCTCAAACCCATTCCACCCCACTTTTCCCAAACAAATTATAAACACATTTTCAAGTCCTTTCCAAACCCATCCTTAGGATCTCCCCTCCCACCCTCACCTACATTCTCATCCAAAATCCATTTCCCTGCCGAGGAAAATGGCATTCCTAGCAACCGTTACTTCCTTCTTCCCCATTCCGGTGATTCTTTCCCTCATGGGAAAGAAGTACCCCCATCTTTGCCCGATCCAGAAGAGTAGTAGCATAACCTTCCCGATAACTAGTAGTTTGCTTTGAGTCGATTAGTTCTACCTGCTTGTGTTAAAGGATAGTTAGGACGTCTGCTTGACTAAGTTATTCTTTTTCCTTATGTTGAAATGTCCAGAAAACTATGTAATCCATGTTGTATGATGTAACTAGCCATACTAATGGTACTTTGAATTTAATATGAATGTATGGATTGTTTTTGAACTTTCTTGTCACCTTATAAATACTTGTATATATGATTGTCTTATTGCGTCCATCTTAATGTTATTAGCACTCTAAACCACCAGAATACCTTAAAACTTCCGATTCTTCCTTCCTTGTTAAAATTTATGAAACCAAAGCGTGATTTGCCCATAACTCACTAACTATAGGATCAAAATGGTATTGTCAAGAAGAACCTTAAGTTCCTGGAAACCTTTCTAGGACAGTCGTTTGATCATAGGCATCGCGGGAAACTCACCACCCACAAAAATATTATGAATGTGAAGCTTGAACTGTTAAAGAATTTTGATGTCTTCCAAATGTTAAGATTGGTCGGACTACGGAATCACGGGACCATACACTTGCGATGTATTCGCTGCTTGACCCAATTCTTAATCCTGGGTGAACACCAACGGACTCACTACTTTGATCAAGCAGAAGACCATGATCTACCAGGACTGGGAAGGGATATAATGATCTTTCTACCCTGGTCAGGCAGAGGATCGACGTATGGGATCAAAGTCTACTACAACTGTCCTTTCGTATTAGCCTAATCCTAAAAGAGTAAAATATACCACCATTAGGTAAACTTTACCAACAACCTCTTAATACGATGATAATGATTTTGACATTTGTTTTTAAACCTCAAAGGCGAAAACTTTTAAGGGGGGGTATACTAGAATGAGCTAAACTAGTATAGATAGTACACACCTTACCATGCATATGAACTTGAATTCAACAAAACCTAGGCAAATGAAATAATGAAACTTTTACTTACTACCCTTAGGCAATTTCGGGGATGAAATTGTTTTTAAGGGGAGTAGATTGTAACACCCCGGATTTTCACTATTTTGGATTTCCAAAAATCCTTGAAATTTTTTTTTATTATTAACTTATAATATCACTTAATGACCATTAGCACTTAATGTTAATTCATACTGGGGTGGACCAGTCTAGTTATGATGGGACAAGTACGGGCTGTCAAGCCAGATAGTCCGTTTACACCTAGCATCAGCCCGTGTGGGCCACCCAGCGACCGAGGAGGTTCAGAAAAATCTAAAACTTTAGAAAATCATAGATCTCACTGGACTTGTGGTCCATCGCAGACTGCGGATCCAGTGGACACTCAAAAGTACCATCTGGCGCTTGCCCAATGCGCCCCACCAATACCAGATTAAAATCTGGCACTGACAAAAGAAACCGAGACTCCGGGCCTTCTAGCCGTTGGATTTCTTCCAAATTTATGGTGAAGGTTTAATGTATTTTTCAAAGCCTGCCCACCAAATCTGGGCCCCGATCGTGTCATGATGACCGTTGATCGCGAATCGGACCCGTACGACCAAACCTCATATTCGATCGTCCCCAAATTTTACGTGGCCCCTCATCGGGCCATGAAGACCCTATCCTATAAGTTTTATGGCCAGAGAGCCGCCAGAACCACTTCAATCACCAAAATGGCCATTGCAGGGCCACTTAAGGGACGGAATCGCTTACTCAGACCCTATATCCGTTCATCCGTTTGTTCTTAAATTTTACATGGGCCCTAATTGGGCCATAAGACATCTACCCACCGAATTTGGTGGCCTGGGGGGAAGGGGGGGTTAGGGCCACCCCAACTTCAGTAGGGAGCCCTAGAAGGCTAGTTTGGAAAATTGTGGGAACTTAAGTAATTTGAGTCATCCACTCTTATGCCAAGTTGAGGATTTCGGACCGTCGGTTTACGACTAAACCTTACCCGTGGATTAAAGCTATTTCCCTGCTCACATCCGTATAGCCGCGGCCCCGATCAACCATCGGTGACCGTTGAACAGACTTATAATCATATCTATCGATCGGCGCGTCGAAATGGCGGGCCGATTGTGTCCATACGTAGATCATCATTAGGACTAACTATCCTATGGTATATATCGACCAGTACACCCCATAGGCTAGAAAAACCCTCCCATAGGGTTAGTATAGTAAAGACCCAACGCTTGGGGTCAATTGCACCAAAACTGACACTATATAAAGGGTTTCATTTGGGCACCCCTCTCCCCATACGATTTTGCCCTAAGAGAAAAGGGGGAAAGGGAGAAGAGAAAGAGGAGAAAGAAGGGAGAGCAAGGGAGTAGTGAGAGTGGAGGTGAGCAAGGTGGACTCTCAATCAAGGTGGGGCCAAAGAGGATCAAATCCACAACCTCCTACACTTTCTCCAAGAGGAAACCCTACACCACAACCACCGAAAATCGTCTGTGGGCCATCTAGGTAAGATCTCTCACTCTTTTCTCTTGAAATCCTTGTATTGAAGAAGAAAATGCATGGATTTCTCTCATGTTTGAATTGTTTTAGGGATTCCGGTCGGCCAACCTCCAAAACCCTCATCTCTAGGTCATTTCCAAGCCTCCAACGAATCCGAAGGTGCGGACTATTGTTCTTAGGTGGCCTAGCACCAATTTTACTATGGGTTTAATGATTTTGATTGTTTGGATGTTATGATTGGAGAAACTAGAGAAGCCCTAGGAATTGCATGATTGTTGAAATTCGTATGGGATGCATGTTGATTCTCATTTGGTGTTGCTATTGCCTTTCACATGATTGGGTATTTGGATGATTAGGTGCTCATGCCTTGTTGATTTTTCCCTACATTGTTACTTCATAGAATGTATGATGATCGTGTGCATATGATTTCTTGCAATGGTGAAAGTGCTTAACTTCCTCTCACACACACCCACACCTCACTTGCACTTGTATTATGATATTGTTAGCCTTGCTTGGTATGAGAATCTGAATTATATGTTGAGAAGCTTGAGAACATGAAGGTTGTATATGCTAGATGACGCATTGGTAGGCGGCATGCTAGGGATTGCTACTCGTACCCTTGGGTTGGTCAAGAAACATGAGGAGAGCGAAGGTGGCCCCATTGGTAGGACTGCCTAGAGGCTAAACCGTGGGTTTTGGGCGGGTGTGCTCAGGCGGCTGTAGTTCGACTACGTGGGACCCTTGTGCCCAAGGTCACTCGTCTCACACTCGCCTGACTCATGCGGTCTAGCCTACTGACTGATCAACCCTGTTTGTTAACCCTGTGTGCTCACATATGTATGAAATCTGAACCACCCTGCAACCATTGTAGCCCATCGATAATCCACTTAAAACTACTCCACAGTCTCATGAGCCGGGCATGGTGGAATGGGACACTATGTCCGAGCTATCGGCCTACGCTGGGGTATCGCGCCTCCCCGTAGTGACCGCGAGCGATCCCTTCCTTTCGGTACTCCTCATATGCTTGGAGTCGGGGATGAGGAACCCGACGGGATCACGGATCGCGAGGTATCGGCCTCACGCGTTGGGAGGTCTTGGCCTCGCAACTAGTTTAGGGCATTGATACGTAGGGTGAATCAGAATCCCCAACCTGCTGGCTGAATGGACTTAACTAATAACTCGACTAACACGATCGCATTGCACGCATTAGTTAGGGTGGCGACTCTGAAGTCGAGGTTGCTCTGAGGGAGTGCTGTCATATGCAATCGTTAGATGGAGTCGCTTGAGGGAGTGTTGTGGCGAGGGCATGCATCATATCATCCCGCATGCATGCATTTTAAATAAGAGTTATTAGGTGTTGATGATTGTCTGCTTGTCATTAAATTCATATTACAATTAATGCCTGTTGTAACTTGAGACCAATAGTTCACACTGAGTTGATCACTCACTCCCACTTTGGGATGGTGTTTTAAAACATCAACCAGACCCATTCATAGATGCAGGTGACTCAAGGTATGAGGAGGCTGGTGAGGCGAGCTTGCACGAGAGAGACGGACTCTCCTACTTGCAGCTGATGGGCGGCTCTCCATCGGCTTGATCGGGCTGAACTTAGATTTGCTAAGCCACAGGCTCAGTTTTACTCTTTTAGGACATAGCCTTCTTTGTTGTTCTGTTGGTCAACGCCTTGGGCGACCCTTTATTATTTTAGACCTGTATATATTTGGGATATCCTTCATTTCAGTAGACTGGTGTGATTGTGCTTCGTGCCCCAGGTAATTCTAAATTGCGCAGTTAAATTTGATTAATAATAATAAAAAAAATCCATAAATGCATGATAAATGACACTCGGGAACTCGGGAGTCGAGTCTATACACGACCCTTAATTTTTCGGGGCGTTACACCTCTCAATACTTGTTTATTGAGGTTGCTTTTCATTTCAGTATTGTGAATTAATTTACTTTATTTGGCCATCTTATTATTAAATTCCGCTGTAATTATTTGGCCATCTCTAGGACATATAGCTTAGCCATTTCAGATGTTAGTGCTAAAGCTTTTAGAATTTAATTCAGGAACTAGCAGATTGGAGTCTGATCGATCGCGGAAGAGTGTGTTCAAGAGAGAGAGACGTACGCAGAAAAGAAATTTTAACTGTTAAAGAGAGACATTTGCGCATGAAAGAGTGTATGCGCCCGTTTTGGAGGTTGGATTTGGAATGCATTATAGTCCAAATCACAATTGCATTGGAATTAAGGTGAATCTGAATCTTCATTGACGTTATGATGAAATTGTTGTAAGAATAGATGTCTCCAATCTGTTTTTGGGTTGCTCGACCGGTCGAGGGGGTTGCTCGACCAGTCGAGGCCCGCTTGACTCGAAGTCCAGCAAGAAAAGATTTTTGGTGTCCGTGATGCTCGACCAGTTGAGGGTCAAGCTCGACTGGTCGAGCGGGTTGCTCGACCAGTCGAGGCCCTCCTTCGACTAGTCGAGGTTATGCAAATCCTGTGCGGACTGCATAAATTTGAGGCGGTTTCTAGACTTTTTCAAAGGAGGTGCGTAAGCGGAGTTTCCTAAACTATAAATAGGGGTCCCTAGGGCTATTTTAAAGTATTCTAAGGCTTTCTAAAAGTTTTCCAAGGATTCCTAAAAGGATTTTAGGGTTTCTAAAGGGTGTAGCAAGGGTAAAATTCGAGGTTGATCGAATCGGGTAAGTCCTCTCCCTTTGTAATTTCTATTTTCATAGTAGAGATCTGTCGCTTTGTGCCGTGGTTTTTTCCCACAAGGGTTTTCCACGTTAAACCTTTATGTTCTTTTGTGTGTGCTTGGTGCCATTGGATTACTATCCTAGATCTAGATCTGTGTAATTCCATAGCTCAAATCCCCAACAAGTGGGATCAGAGCAATCATTAGGGCACATGTCTGAATCTGAGGGATTAGTAATAATGGAAAGCACTAGGTATGATATTGAGAAGTACTCAGGGAAAATTAATTTTGAGTTATGAAAGATCAAGATGATGAGTTCCTTAATCAAGCAAGGCGAAGATGGTGCTCTTGAGGAGCGAAAGTCTGCTATGACTGATGATGAATGAAATACTCTTGATAAGGAGGCTTTATCATCAATCCGTTTGTCTCACGGATGAGGTTCTCTACAATGTCATAAGGGAGAAAACTGCGGCTAAGTTATAAATGAAGTTAAAGAATGTCTATGCGAAAAAATCCTCTGAAAATTGCCTGCACTTGAAGCAGCAGTGGTATAACTTCAAGATGGCTGAGGGTGGAGATTTGGAGGCTCAAATTAGCAACTTTAATAAATTAGTTTGTAAATTGCTGGATATGGAGAAAGTGATGAAAGATGAAGAACAAACATGTATATTGTTGAATTCTCTTCCGGCGTCTTATGAGTCATTCAGGGACACAATGTGCTTCACGAATAAAACCCTAAGTGTTGACACCGTTATCTCAGCCCTTCAAGGGAAGGCTATGAGAAAGCTTAACGTCGACATGAGGATATCTTTCGACGCACTGGTTACAAAGGGTAGGAATTCTGAACAAGGTACAGGTTCTTTAGGTTCTAAATCCAAATCCAAGGGCAAGGGTAAAGGAAAGGTAAAGTGCTAGAATTATGGGAAGAAAGGACATGTGAAGAAGGATGATGAAAATCCTAAGTCGAAGAGAGAAGATTCTGAGGCTTCATATAGGGAGGCTAATGCTGCTACATCAGATGGATCAAGTGGATGTGATGGTAATGTTTTGTCTGTGTTTACGATCAGACGGCCATACGATGATCGTAAGGATGAGTGGATGCTAGACACATGAGCGTCTTTTCACATGACTCCTCATCGGAGTTGGTTCACCAGCTACAAGGAGTGCGATGGTGGACAAGTATTTATGGGCAATGACATTGCATGTAATGTTGTGGCTGTTGGTTCGGTGCGCATCAAGACGTTTGATGCGGTGGAGCGTACCTTGACTAATGTCAGGAACGTTCCTGATTTGAAACAGAATTTGATTTCTCTTGGTATACTTAAGGCAAAAGGATGCAAGTACACAAGTATTGATGGTGCTCTTAAGGTATCTAAGAGGGCACGGATAATCATGAAAGTGCAATGACTCGGTAACATGTACAGGTTAATCGGAAGCACTTCTAAAGGTGGAGCTGCAGTGGCTGTAGTGGATTTCACTTCTTCACGTGTGTGACATGTTGGACATGGCCACATGAGCGAGTAGGGCAGAAAGGCTGAGATGCGCAGACAGAGATACAGAGCAGGTGGAGCAACCACCTATGAGAAGAATCATACGACATGATCACAGGATATCGGCGAGGTACATGGACGACTCCAATATCGCAGGGGATTCATCTTCTATTCAAATGGCTCACCTAGAGCCTGGTGCTGAGAAGTGAAAGGTGACTATGGGCGATGTGATGGATTCGTTGTACCAGACCGACATATAGGAACGGGTGGAGCTTCCAGTGGGCCAGAGAGCGGTTGGATGCAGGTGGATCTTCAGGAGGATACAACATATATACAGAGCGAGGTTGGTAGCGAATGGTTATGTTCAGAGAGAAGGAATCGGCTTCTTAGAGATATTCGTGCCTACGGTATAATAGGTGTCTATTAGATCCGTGATTGGCGTTGGTTGGCCAATGTGATCTTGAGATGAAAGGATGGATGTAGAGTCTGCACTTCTGCAAGCGAAGGTGAAGAGCAGATCTATATAAAGCAACCAGAGCAGTTCGAAGTTAAAAGGGTTGAGAAAAGGCTTTACAAGAGATCGTGGTTCGACCTGTCGCCTAGGCAGTGGTTTAATTCCTTCATGGTGGGTCAGGAATTGATGACATGTAGATCATCAATTATGACATGTTTGAAATCAATGTACTGAAGACTCGGTTAACTGGGACATTCAGGATGAAGGATCGAGGGGCTGCAAAGATGGTTCTCGGCGTTGAGACTGAAAGAGGAGTAAGCTTTGGTAATCACAGGAAGAATACCTTGTGTGTAGGTATCAAGGATGTGATGGGCCAGGTAAAGCTGGAGAGTGTTCCCTACACGTCTCTCCTCAAGTTTTCCTCAGGACATGTCCCAAAACAGATGAGGAAAAGCAGGATATCTCATGAGCCTTATTCGAATGCGGTTGGTAGTGTATGTCATGGTCTGGATTAGATCAGTTATTTCACAGGCCATCAGTGTTGTGAGCAAGTACCCGGCAAGCAATATTGGGTAGCGGTGAGACGGTAAGAAGACTACGTCTTTATTTTCGGGAAAACAGGAACAAAGTTGGTTGGATATGCAGATTCAGATTCGACAGACATGCTCACCAAGATCGTTCCTTAAGAGAAGTTCAAGTTTTGTGCATCTTCTCTAGGCTTGCGATGGCATAAAAGGAAGACAGAGTGTTGTTCACTCCCCAAGTATAGGGTTGTGATGTAGTAATAAACTCGGTGAGACTGAAGTCAAATCCATAGGGACTGAAACCTGTACATAATCTGAAACTAATTAAAACTAGAACTAGACTAAGACGAAATCTAAATTAAATGAAATTGAGGGAATAATAGTAAAGTATTACTCTAAAACTTGTGAAAATAAAGGTGGGAACTAGGGTGCCAAGGATCCACTTTAGCAATTGGGAAGCTACCTTGCATAATTCAAGGACACAACTGGAATCAGAGTCCTATTTTATCTAGCTGGTCAGAAGATATTTGTCAGATCTCTGAACTTCTCATGGATCTAATCATCAACAGATAAGATTGGTGAAGATTTGGAAGTGATCCCGTCACCTAACCATGCCCAGAAGACGATGGCAAACAACAACGATTTACCAATCTCACAGTCAATCATAAGAGAATTATGAAAGTTAGGAAGGGTTTCATCACCCAACCATGCCAAGAGACGATGGTGAACAACAGGGTTCCCAAGTTCACAATCTCGATGCATGAAAATAGAATATCTCAAGCTATCGTAGATCCATTGTAATTTAAGTCACAACAGACCATTAAAAACTAAAAATACTCCTTAATAATCAAACTAGAATCCATAAGAGTTCAATAACCATAAATCAAAGCAAAGCCACCTTCCTAATTATGCTACAAGTTTCACCTCTTAGCCCTAGCTAAGAGGCTTAGCAACCCATGGACATGATTGCACTATTCCTCAAAATAAAAATAGAAAAATAACAAAAACCTCTACTCCCTGTCTCTGCTTGCACGTCCACCTTCCTTGGCCTCCACGGCTCCCCAGATGGTGTTCCTCATCCCCAGGATCCCCCCCCCCCTCTCTCTCTTCTTTTTCTTTTATAGGAGGGAACTGTCGATGGAGAGAACAGATACAGTCGGTGAAGAACCAACTCCCTACATACGCGGCCAATTTGCAAATTCCGGGATTTCGTCTCCCTGTTCTTGCGCAAACGCACCAAGCTGCGGTGAAAGATTTTAGATTGCTGATCCCTCCAGTTCGAACTTCTGACGGCATAGCTAAGGTCGTGGCTGACTTGGGCTCCCTCTAGACGGATCGGATCAACCATTCGATCAACAGGGGTGGACCACATCTTCCCGGATCGTCCAGACCGCGCGAACAGAGGCAGCGCAAGTCCGGACGTTGTGTTGATGGTGGGGCCCACTTCACTGCTGGTTTGAGAAATCCATGTTGTCCACTGCATTCTACTCAGAATTTCGGTCGGGAGTGGACTTTTTTTGATGTGTTTTGGTGTGGCCCATAGAGTTTCTAGTCAGCAGTCCGTCCTGCATTTAAACTGTTAAAAATCGATCTCTGTTGTTCTCTGAAATTCCGTCACTTAGGCGTGGGTTGTGGCTGCCCCACAGAACGAATGAAAGGTCCAGATCATTGATCTGGATGATGAACTGGTCTCACAACTAAAAAAATGGATGAACAGCGAAGGACACTGTCTGTTCTTGCACAAGGAGTCGGGTCAGCCAACTTTGACTGAGATTCCCAGTCTGGTGCGGCTCGCGAGCGGACGTGTTGTGTACACACACATCGCACATGGGGTCCACCGTAATGCATGTGAAATATCCACTCCGTCCATTCATTTTGCCACCCTATTTAAGGGGTTAAAACCAAATTTGAACTACATCCATATATCAGATGGGCCCCAATTAGAGGATTTATGGGCTGATTTATACGTTTGGCTATTTTCATAAGGATTCAATAGCTGAAATTTGACGTGTACTATTAATTTATGGTCCTCAGGCCATATATGAAGTTTCAAGCTAAAAAGATGGTGGAAACCCTGTGATCTTGCATTCTGGCTGACTTTAAGGCCACTTGAGCTTCAGTTTCCTGATTTCTCGGATCTCTGGCATGTAAATCCGTCGATCTTGGTCCCATGGGGTCCATCCCTTGCCTTGGTGAATTCTGAGCATTAAATCCATGCTTTTAGTACCCTGTTTCAATCTAAGCTCGTAACTACACCCTGCATCACAACATGATTAAATCGTACCGTTAAACAGTACCATGTTCATAAATCCAGGCAATAACTGGGGTCTGATATGCAATATTTGACCCTCAACAAGTATGCACGAGAAGCTATGATGTGATGCAGAGATAAGAGAAGAGGTCAAGGAGTTACACGATTGAAGATTGAAGACATGGTGAAGATTGTTGTCAGAACAGATATCTCCAATCTGTTTTTGGGTTGCTCAACCGGTCAAGGGGGCTGCTCAACCAGTTGAGGCCCGCTCGAGTCGAAGTTCACCGAGTAAAGATTTTTGGTACCCGTGATGCTTGATCGGTTGAGGGTTAGGTCGAGCAGGTTGCTCGACCGGTCAAGGCCCTCCTTCGACTAGTCGAGGTTACTCAGATCCTGCGTGGACTGTGTAAATTTGAAGCGGTTTCTGGACTTTTCCAAAGGAGGTGCATAAATAGAGTTTCCTAAACTATAAATAGGGGTCCCTAGGGCTATTCTAAAGTATTCTAAGGCTTTCTAAAAGTTTTCCAAGGGTTTCTAAAAGGGTTTTAGGGTTTCTAAAGGGTGTAGCAAGGGTGAGATTCGAGGTTGTTCAAATCAGGTAAGTCCTCTCTCTTTATAATTTCTATTTTCATAGTGGAGATCTGTCGCTTTGTGCCGTGGTTTTTTCCCGCAAGGGTTTTCCACGTTAAACCTTTGTGTTCTCTTGTGTATACTTGATGTCATTGGATTGTTATCCTAGATCTAGATCTGTGTGATTCCGCAGCTCAAATCCCCAACAAAAATGCACTAGTACTTGGTAGGCATTGGAATCCTTGAGTATATTGGCAGCACATCATCATATTTATTAGAATGATTGTAATAAATCCGTAAAAATATATAATTCAAAAAAAAATAAAAAATTTAAACCTTCATGCAAAGATTATAAACAAGTTTTAACTGTCCATTTAGATGGTTTAAATCATTTTGTTGATGAAAAAAGAAATCATTTTATTGATGTAATTTTAGTGTGGTCCCAATAACTGGATTGTTTTTGGGTATCATAAGTGTGCCATGTATCTAGTGGATTAGTAGCCTAGAAACACCTTTATTACATGTTCCATTCTACATTTTGTCGAGATTTCAAGGCATATCTAAAGGGTAAATTTGAATACCTTCGTGTGGTCTACTTGAAATTTATATCTGCTTTAGCTTTGGGACCATAGCCTGAAATAAGCTGGTAAAACAAATGAACCGATGTCGATATACGTTGCATACATTGAGGTGAGCTCTATGGTCAAGGTCTCACCCACATTACTGATTCTGGGTTCACAGCTACGTCATGCTCGATTTTCTTTGGCTAATGATAAGTTATGAATGACCTGTAGCTTGTACACTAGTTGATATGTATCCTTTGGTTCATCTAGTACAACAACATCTGAGAAACTTCACGATGTCTAACTTGATTTTTCTCCATTTCTATTCATCACAATGCCCATGTGCTAGACTGGTTTATGGATTTATTTACAAATGTGATTGTGGTTTTCATGATTAGAAGGGTGAATTTCCTTTCTAATAGATGGTTTGTAACATCCTGGATTTTCACTGTTTTGGATTTTCAAAAATTCTTAAATTTTTTTAATGTAATTAACTTATATTATCACTTACTAACCATTGGCACTCAATGCTAGCTTATACATGGGTGATTGTAATGTCTGGTCCAACCAGCACAGTGTTTTGTGACGTCCACGTAGGATTTGCCGCATGACCATTCGTTTAAACTACTCATGGTGAAGTATAGCAAGTAAAATTAATCTAGGATTAACCCAACTGAGTAAACCAGATGGGTCATGATAGGGCTTAGTGCGGGCCGCCAAGCCTTACGGCCGGATAAACTTAGCATCGGCCTGTACGGGCTATATCGCAACGCAGGAAGGTCGAAAAATTATAAAAATTTAGGGAACCATAGATCTTACTGGGCTTGTGGTCCATCACGGACCACAGACTCATTGGACACCCAAAAGTAATTATTCGAGCCATTCCAATAGCACTGGTCAACCCACCCAAGGCCAAAGTTGAAATCTGGCACTGGTAAATGAAATTAAGACTACGAGCTTTTCAGCCGTCGAATTTCTTTCAAAATTGCGGTGAAGGTCTAATATACTATCCTACACCCGTCCATAAAATCTGGGGCCTGATCATGGCCCAGTTACCGTTGATCACAAATTTGACTCGTATGACCCAACCCGGTATCCGATCATTTTCAAAATTTGCATGGCCCTTCATCGGGCCATAGAGCACATATCCTATAAGTTTCATGGCCTAGGGGCCACCAGAGCCACCCCAATCATCAAAATGGGCTCCATATGGCCACTTAAAGATCGAAATCGTATGCTCAAACCCTATACTTGTTCATCCGTTTGTTTCTAAACTTTGCATGACCTCTCATCGAGCCATGAGATACCTACACACCAAGTTTGGTGGACAGAGGGGTGTTAAGGCCGCCCCAATACCAATGGGAAGTCCTAAAGGACTATTTTGAAAAATTGTGGAAACTTAAGGCCAAAGAGCCCAACTCTTGGAAATAAATTCTTAACCCTTATCTCATAACCCTCACCACAACCACCATTGCCAAGGGAGAAAGAGAGAGCTAGAGAGCAAGGAGAGAAGAAAGAGAGAGTGAAGGAGAGCTATGGTGGACCTTAGATCGAGGTGGGGCCCAAGGAGATCAACTCTTTCAACTCCCTATCCTTCCTCTAAAGGAAACGCTCCTCCACAACCTTAACAATCGTCTGTGGGTCGTCTAGGTAAGATCCTTCATCCTCTTTTCTTGAAACCCATATATTGAGAAGGGATTTGACATGGATTTCTAACATGCAAACGTTGCTTTAGGGATTCCTGCCGTCCAACCCCATAAGCCCTCATTCCTAAGTCATTTTTTAAGTCTCCAACAATTCGAAGGTGTAGACTAATAATCTTAGGTGGCCTAACACCAATTATATCATGAGTCTAATGATTTTGCTTATTTGGATGAGACATTTGTAAAATCTAGAGAAACTTTAGGATTTGGGTGTTTGTTTGGAGAAGTATGGAATTGTATGCTTATAGTTCTCTTATGATTGTGTTTGTACCTCTCAAAGTGCTTAAGTTCTAGTAGATGATTATATACTCATGTGTTGCGTGATTTTCTTATATGTTGATGCTTCTGACTTGTATGATGCTTTGCCCTCGTGCATTTTGATTCCTTGAAACGTAGGAAGTGTTTCACTTCCTTGCTAACCCACACCTCTCACTTGCACCTTGTTTAAGATAATGTAACATGTTTGTTAGGAATATTTAAATTGTATGATAGAATGTATGCAACATGATACTGTATGCTAATTGATGACTTTGTTGTTGGCATGCTATGAAGCATCATCAAACCCTTGGATTGGTCAGAAACATGAGGCGAGATGGTAGTCCCATTGGTTGGACTATCCTAAGACTAAACCCGCGGATTGGGTGGGTGGGTATAAGTGGCAGTAGTTCGACTACATGGGTCTATTGTACCTGATGTCGTTCGTTACGTGCTCGCCTAACTCATGCGGTTTAACCTATTACTGACCAATCTCGATTGTTAACCATGTTTGCTCACACATGTATGGAACTTGTAACACCCTACAGCTGTAGTGGCCCACTAATAACCGATTGCAATTGGTCCACAGCCTCGTGAGCTGGGCATGGTGGAATGAGACATTGTGTCCGATCTGTCGGCCTATGCTAGGGTGTCGCGCCTCCCCGTAGTGACTGTGAGCGATCCCTTTCTCTCGGCACTCCTCATGTGCTTAAAGTCGAGGATGAGGAACTCGACGGGATCACAGACCGCGGGGCCTCGGCCTTATGCGTTGATGGGGCCTTGGCCTCGTAACCAGTTTAAGGCATTGATACATAGGGTGTATCAGATTCCCCAACCTGTTGGATGAATGGACTTAATTAACAACTCGGCTAACATGATCGCATTACATTGCATTAGTTAGGGTGACGACTTGGAAGTCGAGGTCGCTCTAAGGGAGTGTTGTCATACGCGATCATTAGATGAAATTGCTCGAGGGAGCGTTGTGATGAGGGCATGCATTATACCATCTAGCCCGCATGCACATTAATAAGATTAGCTAAATGTATATGATTGACTGCTTTTCATTAAATTCATACTATAATTGATGCCTGTTATAACTTGAGACTAATAGCACTCACTGAGTTGATCACTCACTCTCACTTTGAGATGGTGTTTTAAAACACCAACCAGACCCGTTTATGGATGCAGGTGACTCAGGATATAAGGAGCCTGGTGAGGCGAGCTTCGAGGAGGAGGTCGAGTTGTCCTACTTCCTGTTGATGAGCGAGTCTTCATCGACTCAGTAGACGGGATTCTAGATCACTGAGTAGTGGACTCAGCTTTATTTTCTGGATATATTATTTTTTTTTTTGTGATTTGTTGGGCAACGCCTTGAGCGACCCGTTCACATCCTTTTGGATTTGTATATATTTAACCTCTTGCAATTCAGTAAACTTGTTGTGATTGTGATTCATACTTCAAGTAATTCCATACTGCGTATTTAAACCTGATTAGATGCAAAATAGTGAAAAATTGGTTATAAGTGATGCCCGGGAACTTGGGAGTCAAGTGTATGCACAACCCCCAATTTTCAGGGCATTACATGGTTTCATTGAGAATTGAATTCTAGAGATGGATTTATAGTTGTAGAGTTAAATGAATGTCCTTTTTCTAATTGTTTATTTATGTAGTGGTTGATGGAATTTGGTTGAGATAAAAAAATCGCAATTGCTTATTTGCATGTAGTGGTTTGATGGGATTTAGTTAACATTTAAATTTCATATGCACTAATAAAATATTTTCTTCTTTTTACTGCTGGAGTCGTGACAAGCCTTAACACAACTTGTCGGTCATGACAGCAACCTCAGATGGAATCATACAAAGCAATAGGGAAATAAAAATTCAAGAAATCATAGAAAACAAACAAATTTTACGTGGAAAAACTTTTATAGGAAAAAGCCAGAACACCAAGCGACAAACAATCCATTATGAATAGAAAATTATAAGAGATGAAACAACTTACAAATGAGAAACCATAACTTGTCACTCAAAACCCTTGAAAACTTGCTAAGCTCCATTCATTATACCTTAATTATGTAATTAGAAGTCTATTTATACACTTACAAAATTAAAAACAAAAACCTGCACTTACGCATTCCGCTCAATCGCACATTCAGTTGACCGAGACATCAATAAAGTTTCTCGATCAACTGAAATAGATCTCAAGTGTTGAACATCATTGCACTCGATTAAAGGCACTCTATCAATAATCTCCACCATTGCTTTAATCCTCCAGCTCAATTGTTCTATGTTATTATCTCTATCTCTACTCTCCTTCATAGTAGCACTATCATCATCGCTTTTTGCGCACACTCCGTCTTCATTCCTTCTCTGTTAAGATCTAAGAAGTTGAGCAAAACCTAAACTTCTTTACACGAATAATAACTTTCGTAAGCATGTTTGCTGGATTTTCACTAGTGTGAATCTTCTTAAGAGTAACATGGCCTTCCTCTATCATCTGCCGAATAAAATGATTACTAATTAACATCAATGTGTTTAGTCTGGAAATGGTACATTGAATTCTTTACCAAATTGATCGCACTTTCGTTGTCACAATGCATAAGCATGACTTCTTATTGAAGCCCTAACTCATTCATCATTTCTTTTAACAAACAACTTCCTTGAATTCTTTTGCTTCAGTTGTAAAAAGAGCAATCACAGACTGGAGTTTTGACATCTAACCGATCACTCTGCCCGCTAACACAAACGAATAACTGAAAATCGACATTCTATTTTCCACATTACCAGCATAATACACATCCACATAATTTACAAGTCTCTCATCAGATTTTTCAAATGTCAAGACGTAGTCCATCATAACTCGTATGTAACGAAGTTGTCATTTCACTGCCTTCCAATGTTGCTTGTCGGAGTTTGATATATATCTGCTCGTAACACTCACTGCATATAAAATATCTAGTTTAATTCGTACCATGGCATACATAAGATTGCCAACCGCGCTCGAGAATGGCACATGAGACAAATACTGATTTTCTTGACCAAGACCTTTTCAACATATTATTCCTGAGACAAACATAGCCTGCTCCTTTCCTTGTCTTTGAGTAAGTCGATTCCGAGAATCCTTGTTTGCAGCCCCCGAATCTTTCATCTTAAATGTCCTGTATAATTGAGCCTCAATATGTTAATTTTAGATATGATACAGTTAGCAATAAGCATATCATCAACATACAATACCGAACAATTAGTTTCTTATCACTTAGTGATGATGAAGTAGACACAATGATCGAACTCACTTTTGATAAACCGTTGGCTCAACATAAAAGAATAAAAATTTTTGTACCACTGCCTAGGTGACTGTTTCAAACTCTATAATGACATCTTTAACCTGCAAACCTTATTCCATGTCTCCCGCACTTCGAATCCTTCAGGTTTCTTCATGTATATATGTTATTCTAGTTACTCATGTAAAAACACAATCTTTACATCTAACAGTTTAAATTCAAAATTGTATTGGCAACCAACACCAATACAAATTTGATGGATACTTGATTAACCACATATGTGAATATCTTACTAAAGTTGATTCCTTCTTTTTCAGCATAGTTCTTTGCAACCAGTCTCGTCTTTTACATATTCAGTTTCTTGTGAAAAATTTATTTGCACCCAATCACTTTCCGCCAAATGAGTAGCTCCACCAGCTCCCATGTTTCGTTCTTGTACAGAGAATTCATCTCAGCATGCATTGTCGCTTTCCACTTCTTAGGATTTGTGTCATCTAATGCTTTATGTAAGGTAACCAGATCCATTTTATCCATAATAATGGTAAATGCAACATTTGAGTCATTCATATATCATAGTGGTACCCTGCAATTCCTTGGTAGATTTCTCTTGATAGGTGGTGCCACCACCTCTTCATGTACCTCTTTCTGCAGTTCAGCTTCTTTAAGCGTTTCAACTTCATTTGTTTCAATGTCAACAATTGATTTTTTATTTTTTATTTTTTGTTTCCTTATACTCATCCTTAAGGAATAAGAAATCATCATCGAACTTGATGTCCCGGCTAAATATAATTTTTCACGAAATCTGGTCATACAATCTATATCCTTTCATGCTATTACTATAACCAACAAAAGTACACTTTTTGCCCTTTTATATAGCTTATCTCTCTCAACTGACGGTACATGAGAGTAAGCATCACAACAAAAATTATGCAGCCTCGAGTAGATAACTTACTGACCACTCCATATCTGCTCTGAAATTTTATAGTTAATCAGTGTAGACATAAATTGGTTCACTAAATAGCAAGTTGTATTGATGGCTTCATCCCATAGCTCATTCCCCAACCCAACATTATTCAATATACTTCGGGATCTTTCCAAAAGAGTTCGATTCACATGTTCGGCCACACCATCTTACTCTAGTACATGCCTCACTGATCGAACCTAAGGGTTGACAAGCCCAAGTACAGGGATGCGATGCAATAATAACTCGGTGAGACTGAGGTCGATTAACGAGAACTTTGGTGAGAATACACTTAGCACCAATCAGGTTTTGTCTGGATTTTTAATCTAGCGAAGTAGAAGGGTTTTAAACAATTAATAAAATAGACTAAGGATCCAAGAATCCTCGATCAATGGAATCTGAACTTAATTTGTCTTCTCGAGTTGATAACTCAAGTAAAACTAGATTCCAATCTATTCTATTCGGAAGATAAAATAATATAATCAATAATAAACATCCAAACTAGATTAAAACCATGATAAACTTGATTTCTTATGAAGATATAGACAATTACATAGCAGGAAATTAAAAGCATCCAATGTATCTAGAGGCAACAATAGATCAATCAACTTTATAAATTAATTTCTTTTCTAATTTAAGAATTCAGTCACTTCTAATCATAATTCAACATAAATAATTAAAACCTTCATTGAAAGTGAATTTAAATGTTCATTCATTAGTCTTAGCCAAGCCAAGAGATTAGCAAAACATGACTAACCTCTCAAATGTTTATTTGCTATCCAACCCGTTCATAATTAACTTGGATAGTGGGAAAACACAAATAAGAAGTTTTCAATGGTAGGCGTTTAATCCCACTAGGTAGTCTATTTAAACTTTGGAAATACCTCAATTTTGAGGTTATATCTAGACTAATAAGAAAAAAAAATGGCCCCTTAGACGTCCTGCATGTGCCGATTTCAATATATGCAGGGATAGTACCCAATCCGCGTTCCCTCCTGAGCTACTCGGCCTCAGTATCTAAGGGCCTGTTTGATTTTTCCGTGCAAGTGCAAATACCGGCTAAATGACTAATTATGACAGTTTCACCCGTTTGAAAATTTTTAGAAATTTTTATCTTGGGAATCGGTTCAAAAGTGTTAGTTAATATTTTTAAACCTCATGGTGATATATGTGACATATCCGTTCCGTCCATACATTTTACCACAACATTTTGAGATATGAGTCAAAAAATCATGTAAATCCAATACTCAAGTGGCCCACACCAAAAGAAATAGTAGCCTTTAGAAGTTTTTAACGGTAAGTGTATGATTTACTTTTTTCCCAGGCGTGGTCTACTAGAGCTTTGGATATGCCTCATTTCTTGGCTCATGCCATAAATTCAGCTAGTGTAATGGACGGACGGTGTGGATTAGCAAAATGAATCACGGTGGGACATTTGTAATATTCTCAATTTCCTTGTTCAAAAAGTAGTTAATCAAATCAAGCATGGTTGAAACGCTGCAAATGCGCTGGGAAATAATGATTACGCCCGTTTGCAGGTATTTACCGTTGTCCCGAAAATCAAACAGGACCCAAAGATTTGAAAAAGTACAAAGTGAAAAGATGTTTCGTTCGCATATGGACGCCCGGTTCGAAGCTTCGCAGGTACGGAAGCGGTAAAGCGACTATATGTTAGAGGACGTCTTTCGTTTCAAAGTACATACTGGTAACAAGTAGGACCCACAATTTTGTAATCTATATCATTAAAATGTTGAATACCAAATGTATCTATTTTATCCACGCCGTTCAATAAAATTTTCTGCTCATTTAAGAGCACGATCCCAAAATGAGGCAGATCCAGATACAAATATCAAGTGGACCACATTACCGGAAATATCGGGAATTGAATGCTAACCGTTGAAAACTTTTTGACGGGGCCAGAAGTTTTGGATCAACCTGATATTTATGTTTTCCCTTCAGCCAGGATTTTGTGACCTTATCAACAGGTTGGATGGAAAATGAACATTACATTAAGCCGAGAAAGTTTTTAATGGTGGACATTCAGTCAACACTACTTTCCTAGTGTGGTCCACCTGAGATTTCGATCTATCTCATTTTTGGGATCATGCTCTAAAATGAGCTGGAAACATGGAAGGACGGCGTGGATAAAACTCATACATTATTGCGGGGCCCACAGAGCTTTGACAGCAGCTAGCTGATGTTGGGGTCACTAGCGCCGAACCGCGTCCACGCATCACCTATTTACAGTACGAGACCGTACATAGTCTAAATCAGACGTTCCTTTGAAATTCTTTCCCACTCTTCCTCACTGTTACGAAACGCTCGGGTGTATTCGCATCATACGTGAAAAGGAGTCACACGTATGAAATATCCAAGCAGTTGAACAGATAATATTCACTATTAAGGTTCATTATCTGCAAACTTAGATTGAGATGGTCACCATATGGGCCGAACGAGCACAACGCATAGTATAAATATACCAACGGTCTAAATTCAAGGAACGCATTTTCCAAACGATATGATCATTTTTTTTTCAATAATTTCATATATGAAGTTGGGATGGAAGGACGAACGGGCCCGATATTGTCCACGCAGGCGTCGTCTCCACTTGTAATGCGAGTATACTTACAAGGTGGCACTCCAGGCGAGTGCAATTTGAACCATTTGGAGGAAAGGTTTGGGAAACGGATTGGCTACTTCCCCTGCCACCAGCCAATGGCTGATGGTCGGTGCTCTGTGGGCCCACCAGGATGTATATGTTTCATCCATGCCGGCCATCTATTTTTAAAGATCATTTTATAGGATAAAATGAAAAACAAGGTATATCCCAATCTCAAGTGGACCATATTACATGAAACAGTTTTGAATGAGCGTCAACCATTAGAAACCTTTTGGGGGCCATAAAAGTTTTGGATCAAGATGATTTTTGTTTTTTCCCTTCATCTGGACCTGTATGACCTAATCAACGTATTGGATGTAAAATAAACAGTACATTGGGAGGATTTTAATGGTGGATATCGAATCACTATTGTTTTCCTGTGGTGTGGTCCATCAGAGATTTCTATCCCTCTCGTTTTTGGTATCTAGACATAAAATGATCTACAAAAATGGATGAACGGAATGGATGAAACACATACATCATGGTGGGGCACACAGAGTACCGACCATCAGCAACCTGGCTGGTGGCAGGGGGAGTAGCCAATCCGTTTCCAAAGGTTTGCTCGAAGCCTCGAATACGTCCCGACGTACCATAATATGATAAGTTGGGACCTAAGTTTTGAATATCTGTTGTTATACTATGATCCAAGCCGTTTATATGATTACTATCTCATTTTACGGTGGATAATAATAATAAAAAATACTTCAAATTATATGATTTCAATACATTAAAATTTGGCTCTTTTACTTTGAATATTGGCGTCTACCATAAAATTAGTTCAATCTCGTAAAATTTTCGTAACTATCCCATCCAAGAAAATCCAATCACATAAACGGTTTGGATTATTGAGAAATTCGATTCCAATGGCCAAAGTCCCCGCGTATGATATTGCAATCGTCCGGATGTATTCGAGCGAACCTCATTGGATAAAAACTAATCGCATTCGCGTCACACGTGTACTAAATTGAGGCATGTCTTAGTCGATTCTAATTGTGTGTATTCCATGACCTCAAACCATGCAAATATGATCACCAGTTGGGCCACGCATGCTCACAAAAGTTGAACCGATAGTTAAATCTCTAGTAGCCGTTCATTTTTTCTACAGGTACGCCCAACCTGATAATCACACAGGCCTGTTTTCTCCACGTGTCAACTACATAGTGTGTTAGGCTGCTGAATTAGACTCGGATTGAGTAGTGTAGCACACAGCAACCAAGTAGGCATTGGGTGCTGTTGGAAAAGCTCTGTGGGCCCTACCATTATGTATGAATTGTATCCACGTCATCCATCCATTTTGTTAACTCATTTTATGGAATAAGCCAAAAAATCGGGTAAATCCACAGCTCAGATGGACCACACCACAGAAAACATTGGTGATTGAACGCTTACAATTAAAAACTTCCTAATGTCCACTGTAATTTTTATTTGCCATACAACTATTGAGTAGGTTATATAGAGGTCTACATGAGGGGAAACAAAAATGAGAAATTTAGGACTGTGGACCCCACCTTTTAGCCAGCTGTTTTTATGGAAGAAGACAAACCTTCTTTTGCAACTTAGACCTCCATGTGCGGACTTCGAATTTTTGGATGAAAATACCCCTTCTTTTTGCTCTTCACAGCTGCTGCTTGGCAGCGTTGCTTTCACTCCTCTTGACAGAAAAAAACCAGCAGGTGCTTCCCCTGCACTCTCTTCCAACGAAGAACTGAAGTACGAAGGGTTTTCATCTCATTTTCTTGTCCGAAATCTCTGTGAAGCATTTAGATATCCATCTAGATATCATCATTCTACATTTTCTATATTTCATCTTAGCGTAGGTTACGTGAAATCCAACAACTGGTTGCATCTCCTTGAAAAAATTCAAAATATTCCCTCACTTTAAAGCACCTCTCTTCAACCTGCATTTGACCGGTACTACGGCAGTCGAAGGTATAGATCTTGAAAAAAAAAAAGCTACACTCGTACAATGGCATCGCATGAGAAGTTTGGTCAATTCCATGTGTTAGGTTTAGTCAGTTTCATGCATTAGGCTTAGTTAGTTTTATGTGTTGATCAATTGAATCCATGTCAAACTCGCTCAATTCTATGTTAGGGCTCACTTAATTTGATGCTAGGCTCGCTGAATTCAATGTTTATCCTGCTCAATTTCATGCTAGGATCCCTTAATTTAATGTTTGCCCAGTTTAATTTCATGGTAGATAAGGTCAATCCAATGTTTTCCTCGATAAATATCATACTAGGATCGGTCAATTTAATGTTTGCCCAGCTTAATGTCATGGTAGATAAGGTCAATCTAATGCTTAACGCGATAAATTTCATTCTAGGATCGCTCAATTTAATGTTTGTACAGCTTAATTTCATGGTAGATAAGGTCAATCTAATGTTTAACGTGATAAATTTCATGCTAGGATCATTCAATTTAATATTTGTCCAGCTTAATTTCATGGTAGATAAGGTCAATTTAATGTTTGCCGCGATAAATTTCATACTAGGATTGCTCAATTTAATATTTATCCAGCTTAATTTCATGGTAGATAAGGACAAGTTAATGTTTGCCGTGATGTTAAAAGTGATAAATTTCATGCTAGGATCGCTCAATTTAATGTTTGCCCAGCTTATTTCCATGGTACATAAGGTCAATTTAATGTTTCACTCGGATAAATATCATACTAGGATCGGTCAATTTAATGTTTGCCTAGCTTAATTTCATGGTAGATAACATCATAAAATTAAACAAACTGATAATGCTTCCCTCGCTCAATGACATGATAGATAGCGTCACTAAATTAAATAAGCACCACTCATTTTCGTTCATTAACGACGAAGGTCCTTCATTATTTAATCGATTTTTGTCATATGGCATGGTTCCATTGATTTTTGATTCACTGATAATGTGTCATTGTATTGGTTTTCAGATAATGGCTGCAAGAATCTTGTGCTCTTTTGGCGGGGAGTTAGAATTTGAAAACAAGCGATACTTGTACACGGGTGGAACATCAAAATAAATGATACTACGTCTCGAGACTACGCACGAAGAGCTTCGATCTAGAATTTACAAGATTATTAAGAGCAGCCCAAAAGATTGTGATATTAGAATGAAAGTATTGAATCCTTGCACTAACGAATCAATGCTTCCAATCGAAATCGAAGACGATGATGACGTTAAAGAGTTCTTGTCTTACCAGTTTGATGTTGAGGGTCAAATATTGCATATCAGACCCCAATTACTGCCTGGATTTACGAACATGATACCATTTAATGCCCTATTTTAATCGTGTTTGTGATACAAGGTACATTTGCAAGTGTGGACTGAAAAAGATGCTAAAAGCCGAGATTTAATGATCAGATTTCACAAAAGTATGGGACGGACCCCAGGGGACCAAGATCGACAAATTTACACGCCAGAGACCCAAGAAAATCGAGAAACTGAAGCTCAAGTGGCCCGAAATTGGTACATAATGCAAGATCACAGGGTTTCCACCATTCGTTCAGCCCAAAACTTCATACGCGGCCTGAGGACGATAAATTAACCGTACATGTCAATTTTCAACCATTGAATACTTCGGGAAGTGGGCCAATGGACAGATCAGCCCATTAATCTTCTATTTGGGGTCCACCTGATATCTGGATATGCTTCAAACCTGGTCCCCATGGTTAAAATGAGGTGGAAAAATAGATGGATGGATGGATTGGATTTTGCAGAAACATTACAGTAGACCCCATCTAAGGTGCATGTGTATAGTGTACGTGTGCACTAGCCATGCACGGCTGAAACCAGAGACGGTCAAACCATCTCTGACCGAAATTACAAAAACAGAAATTTCTCTTTTTAGCAGCGTGCGTAACAGGGGCCGTCGGTGGGTGTTTGTGGGCCACCATCCCCGATCATAGGTTCGATCCGGACCGTCTATTAGCTCCACGTGGTCCCTATTACCATTGTCAAGGTGGCACAATTCCAAGAAATGGCAGAGAATGGTTTCTGATCGTCCAAACACATGATAAATGTTGCAAAGGTTTGATTCGGTGGGCCGCAGCGTAGGCGATCCAAAACCGACCGTGTCTGAACGGTTTTTCGATGTGGACTCAGTGGATGGATTGGATTTCACTAATATAGGGAGGAGTGGGCCCCACCATCGTTACTGCGTAAAGATTTCGCAGCCCCTGTCGCAACCGGACGCTGTCCGTGATTTGCGGGCTGTTGTGGGCCCCACCTGTCGACCAAAATGCTGATCCAAACAGTCCATCTATTTTCTCGTCCAAAAACGTTTCAGGGAACGTTATATTTTTAGAAAGAAAGTAAGGGAAAGGAAGGGAAAACGGCACCGTTTTCTGGGTACGTGAAAGAGGTGCGCTCTCTGTTGCGTAAGAAGGCAGGAACCAACTCGAAGACGGATGCACTTCGACCCACTGCTTGGCTGGCTATAAAAGGAGGAGAAAGAGAGAGAGAAAGGATATCTGGGTGACAAGCAGCCGTGGAGGCAATCCCATCCTTGAGACGTGAGAGGGAGTAGAGTAGTTGGAGTTTATTTTTATTTTTGTTAAG
The DNA here is from genome assembly GCA_030180095.1 of Magnolia changhungtana. Taxonomy (NCBI): domain Eukaryota; kingdom Viridiplantae; phylum Streptophyta; class Magnoliopsida; order Magnoliales; family Magnoliaceae; genus Magnolia; species Magnolia changhungtana. Next base: position 6,553,072 of record JASAUF010000633.1, read on the forward strand.
TCCTGGCCCATTTATGCCGGGCTAAACCTCTTGGCTAGGGCCAAGAGGTGAAGCTTGTAGCGTGATGGGTGATACTCTACGGTTCTGATTCATGTCCTGAACTACTTTTTTTGGTTTAATTTTAAGGAATGCGATTAGTTTTTAATGGTTTGTTGTGATTGACATTACAATAGATCTGCAATAGCTTGAGTATTTCCTTTTCCCTTCTTGTGATTATGAAGCCAGGACGCCCTGTTGTTCACCATCGCCCCTTGGACATGGTGGAATGACAGAACTCTTCCTGACATTCATACATCACTCAGATTGGCTGTTGAATTGGTTTAATTCCGTTGTTTGCTTTGTCTCATGGGCATGGTTAATTTACACCCGTCTCATCTTTTGAAAACTTGATCAAAGGAAGTTCAGATTGTTCTTTAAGCGATATATCTTCCAACTGGATGAAGATGGGACTCGAAGTCCAGTTGAGTTCATGAATCGACCATAAATCTACCTGATCTCTACAAGTGGATCCTCTGAATCCCTAGTTTCCCTCCTCTGAATTCCTTAATTTTTAGATTAATATTTCACAATTTTTCCTCAAATTGCAACTCAATTTAGATTTCATCTTAGACTAGTTCTAGTTCTATTTAAATTCAGATTACGTACAAGTATCAATCCCTTGGGATTCGACCTTGGTCTTACCGAGTTTTATTACTACATCACAACCCTGCACTTGGGGAGTGAACATTTGAGCATTCGGAAAAATTCATTCCATTAGTCATTGAAACAATCCAACACATCAATACCACAACATATGTGGACAGTGTGGCTGAGGAGTATGGAGTGGAATTCAAACACAATCCTTCTCCATTACAAGTGGTAGCAAGCAATGATCAATTACCCGAGCTGCCGCAAACAGTAAACTTCGTGACTGGGTAAGTCAGTGGTGCAGTTGACATTAACAGTAATTATGAATATAAGACACCGCCGTTAGCATCAATAACAGTTCTGCCATCATCATCCACCATCCCATCTGTGCGTGTAAGCGACATTCCGCTTCGAGACCTCCCCGAAACATCAAACCTCATGACTCGTCAAGTTCTCGCACCATTTGATGATGATGCACTCACCAATGTAAAAATGCTGGAGTATACTGATTTGTTATGTGAACTGACCGATATAGCTGAAGGGCAAATGTTTAAGGACAAGAGTCGGTGCCAGTATGTTTTGACTCAATTTGCAATTCGTAATAATTTCCAGTATAGAGTACTATACTCAAATTCGAGCAGATTTACCGTGGTGTGCTTCGAAGATGCATGTGAATGAAAGGTTCATGCATCTCGGGTGAATGATACGGGTATATTCAAAATACGGACTTATACATCAAAACACAGGTGCGGCATGGTATGGATGAAGAGCGATCACGGGCAAGCCAGCAGTAAGCTAGCGTGTGATCTGGTTATTAGCCGCATTGAACAATGCCTAGGGTTGAGGCCACATGACATTATCTTCGCCATGCAAGAGAAATATAATATTCGTATCAGTTATTGGAAGGCATGAAAAGCTAGAGAGCTTGCAATTAATCACGTGATGGGGTCTTATGAAGACTCCTACAATAAACTCCATTTGTATTTGCATGAGTTGAGGAGGGCGAATCCAGGGACAGTAACTGTCGTTTCTGTAAACTAACAGACTTGGAGGTTCGAGAGATGTTTTCTAGCTCTCGGCCAATGCATTCGAAGTTTTCAGAAATCATTGCGGAGGGTATTGGCTATTGACGGGACACACTTAAAGGGCAAATATAAGGGTGTGCTATTCATCGTCACGACCTTAGATGGGGACAATTATATATTTCCACTTGCGTTTGGCATCGGGGAATCAGAGAACAACAGTAGTTGGAATTGGTTCCTTACCCACCTTAACAATGTGTTAGGGTCTGTGGAGGGTCTTGTCATTATATTCGATCGACATAAAGGTCTAATGAAAGAAGTTCCCCAAGTCTTCCCGTGTGCAATCCATGGGTATTATGCGTACCACATCTACAGAAACTTGGTGGACACTTTTAAGGACAAGTCGTTGGAGATGTATTACTGGATGGCTGTGAAGACTTGCAGGAGGGCCGAATTTGAAAAAGTAATGCATGATATCGAAATGGCCAATCCACCAGTACATGCATGGCTGACAGAAATCGGGTACGAGAGATGGACATCTTCGCACTTTCCAGGAAGAAAATTCAACTTGGGCACGACGAACATTTCTGAGTGCGTTAATGCCCTTTTCAAAGAAGCACGCGAATACCCCGTTACGAAATTGATAGAGGCTGTAATATTGAAGATACATGAATTGTTTTACAAGAGACGAGAATTTGCGGCATCAATTGTGGGTCCATTGACACCACGGGCAGAGAAACAATTAAAGGATATCGTGCAGAAGGCGCGAGATGTTCGCTGCCATGCTATTTCTCGAGATGAGTACTATGTCGTTGGAGATTATAACGATACGGTGAAGCTCAGTGAGTTTTCATGTACATGTCGTGAGTTTGGCGTGAAGGGGTACCCTTGCATGCATGTCCTGTCAGCCTGCATAAACTATAATCTGGATCACTACTTATACTGCTCCCCATTCTACATAGTGCATAATTACCTAGCCACGTATAGTGAATCGTTGTATCCAGTATGCAACAATAGCGAGTGAAAAATTTCAGCAGGGATGAAGGAGTATTGTGCGCAAATTAAACCCCCAAGACAGAGGAGGTCAATTAGGAGACCCAAAAAGCTTAGCATTCCATCGCATGAAGAGGAATAAAAAACAGTAAAGTGTGGGCGATGCAAATAAACCAGGCATAATCGTCGGTCGTGCAAATTTCTGATATCCGGTGTATAGTATATCGTGTAATTTATGTAATTTTTGTACTTTGTATGATACATACTATTGAAAGTTACATATTGCGGATTGTTGATTTTCTGTATAGCATATCATGTAAAAATGCACTAACTGTCAGCCCTATCTATACATGCATTCGAAAATGCCCCCTTGTATTGTAAAAAGAAATTATCCACCATATTACGTGCATAATAATAGTGACATCTGGATAATCAACACCGCGTGTGCAGATACATCAGAAGTCACAAGAATAAGACCTTTTGAGTTGCAGAACTTATTTTCAACCCTAGTTCTATAGCTCTACAACTTTCTAGAATGGATCTCCCACACATTCAAGTTCAGCTCGGAAAGAAGGTTAGCAACCAGTCCTGTGATCATTGTAGTTGTACAAAAGACAAGAACCTGCAATTAACTTCGACTGGTATAAACCAGAGGTTGCGGATCGAAGAATCGTGGCAAGAGGAGTAAATTTAATTTCGGTAACTGTAACCAAGCAAGAACAGATCATTATTCCAATTAGAAGATTTCTTACGCTCTTATTAGCTAGGGATTCCACAAACCGATTGTATGTACTTAATTGAAATTTTAAATAAACTCTTTAGTTCTCATCGATGGCCAACGATACTGTTCCACCCATTTTTCGATGCCTATCTGTCCGAATGCGAAGATGCAGGCACTATAACCATCAAAGGCAGATTTGATCACTGGCTCTACTTTGGGACTCAAAAAAAAAAAAACAATTCATCTAAAAGTTTTCAAGAACGAATCCAACTTCACAATTTCACTTTGAGAAGCAATTGATAAGAAGTTGAGAGATGATTTAGAGCGACTGAAGAAGATCAGGAACCAGTGTGGTCTGATAAGTTCAATTTAATATGCAATTTCATGCTAGGATCGCTCAATTTAATGTTTGCCTAGCTTAATTTTGTGGTAGATAAGGTCAATTTAATGTTTGCCTTGATATATTTCATGCTAGGATCACTCAAATTAATGTTTGCCCAGCTTAAAATCATGGTAGATAAGATAAAGTCAATTTAATATTTTCCTTAATAAATTTCGTGCTAGGATCACTCAATTTAATTTTTGCCCTGCTCAATATCATATTATGCCCTCTCAATTTAATGCTCGCTCGATTTAATGCTTGCCCTGCTGATATTCTAGTTTGCCCCGGTGATTTTGTAGTTTGCCCCACTGATTTTGTAGTTTTTCCTCTTATTTTTGTAGTTTGCCCCACTGATTTTTCAGTTTCCCCCACTGATTTTCTAGTTTGCCCCACCGATTTTCCAGTTTGCCGCGCTGATTTTGTAGTTTGCCCCGCCGATTTTTCAGTTTGCCCAGCTGATTTTCCAGGTTGCCCCGCTGATTTTGTAATTTGCCCCGCTGATTTTCTAGGTTGCCCTGCTGATTTTTCAGGTTGCCCCACTGATTTTGTAGTTTGCCTCGCTGATTTTTGTAGTTTTTCCCGCTTATTTTGTAGTTTCCCTCGCTGATTTTCTAGTTTGCCCTACTGATTTTGTAGTTCGCCCCGCTGATTTTTCACTTTTCCCACCTGATATTCTAGTTTGCCCCGTCGATTTTCCAGTTTGCCCCGCGATTTTCTAGTTTGTCCCGCTGATTTTTCAGGTTGCCCCACTGATTTTGTAGTTTGTCCCGCTGATTTTTGTAGTTTCCCCCGCTTATTTTGTAGTTTCCCCCGCTGATTTTCCAGTTTACCCCGCTGATTTTCCAGTTTGCCCCACTGATCTTGTAGTTCGCCCTGCTGATTTTTCACTTTTCGCACCTGATATTCTAGTTTGCCTCGCCGATTTTCCAGTTTGCCCCGCTGATTTTCTAGTTTGCCCCGCTGAGTTTCTAGTCTGCCCCGCTAATCTTCTAATTTGCCCTACTCAATTTCATGTTTGCCTTGCTCAATTTCTAGTTTGTCAGGCGTCTAATCTGAACGGAGTCAATGTGATGCGGCATATCGAGAAATCCAAAGGACCAATTTTCCCCATAACCTAAAACTCCGATGGGCCATAACAAAGTGAATTTACAAGTCGAGGGAGAAAACTATTTTCTTTTTACATGGCCCATTAGATTTTTGGATCAAAGTAAAAGTTGGGCCTGAGATTTCATGGGGAGTTGCATCACGTGGATTGTTCAGATTTTGGACTCACATCCCATATGATGACTTCACAAGTAAAGTTCGTACAGGTTCCGTGCGAATTGGTGAGCAACTTTATATATATATATATATATATAGTAGAGTTCATCGAGCTGTGTAGGTCCCATTGTGATGTGTATCGAGCTGTGTGGGCCCTAGCGTGATGTGTATATGAAGGCCTAATCCATATAAGTTCTGGTTGTTTATGTGAACAGTTAATGCGTTGCTTAATCTTTATTTCTTTAATATCTGTATTATTATCATCTATAAGGGAAGGCGAGTTATCGGTCTTCAACATCAGACATGTAAATGAATTTGAGAACATGCAACATAACATGAAGTGCATAAATAAATTTCAGCATAACACCATATACTGTAGTCAAAATAAGATCCCCAAGTTTGGGCACTAAAATCAACATCGATAAAAACGTCAAAATAAAATTCACCCCATGATCTAAAGAAACAGTTTGAAAATATGGATTCCTATAGGCTTGGCATACCAAAAAGATACCTGATGCAAAGCTAACATACCTGAGTAAATCCAGTCTATCAACCCGGTGGAGCGACATCATCACGCCGGCAGGTGATTGTGGCAATAAGGTTATCAATTTCACGCTCTACCCGGTTGATACTATTCTGGATGGCCTCAGAAAACCACTCCAGTCGTGACATTCGTCTATCCTACTCATCCATGTGCCTAACAATATATGCCCTGCAGTTGCGGTACGGCATCCTTCGACTGGTACGACCATATGCGGGTCCTGACTCATCACGCTGCTCTCCCTCCGTGGGATATTCGGTGTCGGTTGCCTCTGTCTTAGCCGCGTCCGTCTCCGCAGCCTGTCTCCGCTACCTCTTCTTCTGTCTCTCCCATCAAAACTTCACTGCGCCTCACTGATGCCAATGCCCCTTTCGTCCCCAGTTTCATGCGCTTAATGTTGTTTTCTGTAAACATTCTCACCTGTTTGGGTCGGTCAGTAGTGGGCATCAGGCCTACATGACGGAAGAGTAAACATATTAGGTGTGGGAATAGAATGACATCCCTTCTCGTAGTCATATGTTGTCGGCGATTATTTGAGTAATGATTGTGGGCAGACACAGAGGAATACCATGACAGATGTTGTATAGAATGTCTAACATATACGCAGTAATATCGACTTTGTTCGACTCACTCGGATAAACATTTAAGCAAAAGATATTGTGTAGCACCTTATACTTGTCTTCCAGGTGCGTTGCTCTCAGTGCATTACCCTTATTCCACGGAACATCCTGACCGTTACAAAAATACTTCGTCATTGCTATCCGTACAGCTGGGTCATCAATGTCGTGATCAGTTAAGCCTCGAGCTGTGACAGGAATCCCTAAAAGCTATCCAACTACCCCAGTATCAATGGTGGCGGAGTTCTCTTTAATGGTCACCTGAAATGAAGGAGGGTACAATACCAGAGAGTGACAATATGATAGAAATACGATAGCTTGCTCATTTCGAACCGTCCCTCCAAAATCTAAGATTTTACTCCACCCAGCATTTTCCAAAATCTCTGGAATCCCAAACCACTGGATGTATGCTCGGTCGACTTTTTTTTCATATACAATTTTGTGGGCGCGAAATTTGTCGTACTGGTTCGCAGGAGGAGGAGGAACCTGCTGGATCAGTTGTTCCGGTTGTATTGGTGGAGGGGGGGTCCTGTGTTGGAGCACTCGTTTGAGTATGAGCTCGCCTAGCCGATGACTCGATCGGGGAGGTCCGTTCCTCTTACTGTTCCAGTCTAGGTCTGGATCGAATTTTTTGACGACCTCCTCCGGATGTCTCTCCAACTATAGACTTTTTTCCTTTATCCTTCGCTATTATCTGTAGTGATGATATTGCCTGTTTCAAACAAAAAAATGATAAAGTAAACTTGAAATTGAGAATATATATACCTGTCCATTTCATGATTTGTAATCGAATAGTGAACTAATGTATCTATATAAATCAGAGAAATGATTATCTAGAAGAACTTCACATGGGCAATTGTCACACAACTTGTGGTACCATATCATACTTCATACGATCATGCCACTTATATATCAAATCAGCTCCATTCACATCTATTCACAGAAGCATACAATGATTCTTAATATCTAGTTTGAAATTTGTTAATGATGGAGCTGTTCCGATTTCTAAATTTCTATTTCCTTTGTTATCTCATGTGATCGGATTTCTAATTCTAACAATTAACTAATAATGACCTACAGGAATTACATCTATTTAAACAACTAAAAGAAAAATAGAAATAAGTTCAAATGGAAATAAGTTCTAGTTTCTTTAGAAAGGGTCCAGCTTATGGGCTATCTCCAATATCCGAATAACGAATATACACAGAAGTTGGCTTTGCCATATCTTTACAATCATTACACTATCGATATATCGATATGGTGTCCAGCTTATGGACACCATATGCTGGACAAGTTAGAGATATGTAGCAGCATGCATGTAATTAACAAAAACAGGGAGAAGAAAATTAGCTTGTGGGTGTTATTTGTTGGCGTATTTTTTTTCCTTTTAGGGTGTGTTTGGTTGCATCAAAATGGCCTAATTAATCATTGCAATATTATGGAATTTTGTGATTTAGGCGACAACCAAAACGCACGCTGATATTTTCACCTTTAGTCTATATACATTTAAAATAAAATAAAATTTCAAGCATGTGAAAAAAAAACAATCAAAAATGAAAAAAAAGGTGGAGAAGAAGATAGTGTGTTGGTCACTATCTGCACTCCCACTCTTGCATATGCATTAAAATAAAAAGAAGAAGGAGAAGAAGAAGACAAATAGAGAGGAATAACTATAGAATGCAATGATGAACACAGACTTACTGAGATCGTATTAGAAGAAATCGCCCAAAGAATAAGGGTGTTAATGTGGAGAAATCAGCTGGAGATGAAGTGGTGGGAAGGTTAGAGAAGAAGGAGTGCAAATAAATGGTCGTTTAGTGTAATAATTGCTGGTTGGTGAAAGCAGTTAAGGCTATTTTTATCTGTTGATATATCGACACTTTGTCGATATATCGACAAGTGTTATTTCGATATATCGACAATTTATCGATATATCGTCATCATCCATTTTATACTATTTCCGTTTTATAGTATTTCGGTTCTGGACACTTCGATATTATCGACATATTGTCGATATATCGACATGTTACGACCATCGATATATCGAAAATGTGTCGATAATATCGGTAAAATAAGAAAATGCCTCCTATGTTACTGGACATTGGTTATTCACATTCGATATTATCGACAAATTGTCGATATTATCGATAACTTATGACGATGATATTGAATATATCTCGATTAAATTGATGACTTACATCGATGATTTCGATGATATGTCGATTCTATTGACGAATCGTTTTATCGATATTCTGTCGATATATCGATAGGTATATGATCGATATATCGAGATTATGTCGATATATCGTTGAAATTCAAAAATTCTGTAGCTGCTTGCTGGACAAATGACGACCAAATTCGATATTATCGACACGTTATCGATATATTGGTAGATATAACCGATCGATATATCGACATTCTGTCGATATATCGGTGAATTACGAAAATTCTGCAGCTACTTGCTGAACAAATGGCATACGAATTCGATATTATCGATACATTTTCGATATATCGATAGGTATATACGATCGATATATCAACATGATGTCGATATATCGGTGAAATAGGAAAATTCTGTAGCTACTTGCTGGACAAATGACGTCCGAATTCAATATTATCTACACGTTATCGACATATCGATAGGTATATGAGATCGATATATCGACATTCTGTCGATATATCGGTGAATTACGAAAAATCTGCAGCTGCTTGTTGGACAAATGACATATGAATTCGATATTATCGATACGTTTTTGATATATCGATATATATATATATATATATGATTGATATATCGACATGATGTCAATATATCGGTGAAATAGGAAAATTCTGCAGCTGCTTGCTGGACAAATGACGTCCGAATTCGATATTATCGACACGTTATCGATATATCGATAGGTATATGCGATCGATATATCGATATGATGTCGATATATCACTAAAATATGATAATTCCACAAATGTTGCTGGACATTTGTCATCCATATTCGATATTATCGATGACTTATGTCGATAAAATCGACGATATGTAGATAATATCGATGACTTGCATCGATTATATCGACGCTATGAAGATTAAATCGACTGTACATTTCTGATTGTGCGATACGTCGATATCATCTACAAGTCGTCGATATATCGATGACTTGTGTCGATTATATCGACGCTATGTAGATTATATCGACGATTGCATCTTTTGCATTTTTTTTAATGTTTTTTTAATCTTATCTTTTTTGCTTGGATTTGTTTGTTGTACACACCCATGTCAGTACACTCCCTCCATGTTAGCCATCCCCAGTAGGAAACGAAACGAACAAGATTAAATTCCATCCTTGTTGGGAGTATTTGAAATTTGCGTTTGTATGAGAACATGGGATTGAATGACAACCCTGCACCATTATCATGTGTCTATATCCTAGAGCATGAGAACATGGGAGCATTTGAAATATGCATTTGCATGTAGGAACCCAATGCCTCAAAAATTTTTTACCTCTTTCTTTTCATTTCTTTCTTTATTCAAACAATAAGAATATCTTCTAAACCAAAATTAGTTACTTGACGTATCATATATGATTTTAGGGATGAAGTGAAGCAAATTGACCATCAAATGCATGGAAATGAAGGGAATTGGCCGTGAAATGCATGAAAATGACCATGAATCAATACGGAATCGTCGGGAATGATCGTGAAATGCATGGAAATGACCATGAATCAATACGGAATCGCCGAGAATGATCGTGAAATGCATGGAAATGACCATGAAGTGATGTGATTTGACCGTGAAATGCATGGAAATGTGGGTTAGCTTACTAGTAAACACCCATGTCAGTAGACACTCACCCTGCACCAGCCACCCCCACTACGGATCGAAACCAAGACCTCAGTTGTTGAAATGAGGTATCTCTACTCAGTTTGCCAGTTGGGCTATGGATTTGGGTGTAAACATCTTTTGTTTAGTGTATTGTAAGTGACCGATTCAGTCTCGATATTTAGTTATCGTTTGAAGTTTCTTTCTAGTCACCATGGAAGTATTTTGAGTAGTATCTGGTATGATTAGTGAGGGAGCTAGAGATGGATTTTGGTGTATGCTACTTGAGCTTTAGATCCACTCCATTTTTGAGCTCATGCCTTGAAATAAGCTGACAAAGCTGATGAACTCCATGGATATAAATCATATACACCATGGTAGGCCCCACTTCGCAGAACACCACCTAGCTGAGCGGTGTTGGGTGGTATATATGCACAATTTGATTATCCATACTACATACAGCTTCGGTGTGGGTGGGAACCCTGACCGTTGGGTTGATAGTGATATATTTGTCTTAAATCTACACGGGCCAACCATTTTGGAAGCTCATTTTAAGGCATGATCTAAAAAATTAAGTCAATCAAAATCTTAGGTGGACCACACCACAAGAAAGTCATAATTGAATCTCCACCAATAAAAACTTCATTAATGTTGATTTGCCATCTAGCCTGTTGATATGGTCACAAAGACCTAGATGCAGAGAGATGGGAATGTTGATTTGCCATCCAACTTGTTGATAAGGTCACAGACACTCAGATGAAGAGACCAGAGATGTCATCTTGTAGGGCCCTTTGCACAACCCTTCCGGTTTGACGGGATTAATAGCGGGGCAAACTAGGTCAGTAACAAAGACCTAGATGCAGAGAGATGGGAATTGTTTGAAGTATAAATGAGGGTTAGGACAGATGAAGTATAAATCGACGGGGGAAACTAGAAAAACAGTGGGGCAACCTAGAAAAACAGCGGGGCTATACATCATAACTTACGATTCCGGCGAATATGCAAAATATTTTCAATTGTTGTAAATTCCACCAAAATTACAAAGTATGTTATACATCAAAACTTACAAAGTATGCTATATATCATAATTTACAATGTATATTTAACGATGTATATAATACAATGTATACAACATCTTTTCAAATTCAATAGGGCACACTGGACAAATATCATCTACAAACTAGAGACAAACAATCATATGATATTGAATTCCTCCAATCGGCGGTAAATTTTTACATGTCTATTCCCGCCAAGGTGAGATCGCTACACAAAATGTCGATGTATTTCATTACGAATATACCACAGTCATAACCATTGTCCTGCTTTGGCGCAGATTCATCGACTCTGACGGTCCACTTATGCCCTTCAAGTGCAGTGCTGTCTCCAGTGGCATGGAAGAGAAGAGGGAGTGCATCAGTCATCTTCTTCATCTTTTGCTTGTACTTTGGCAATAAATTTGTGCACAAGCTATCGACAACAACAATTTCTTTTGCTCTAGGGTAGATGACTAGCAGAAACTAATGTGAATTTTTGTGATTTATGGGCGCATAGACCTGTTTATGATTCACAAAATAATATATGAGTCAAATGCATTGTTATACCCGTTCATAACATGATAGAAGACGTAACAGTAAGAGATGATGATCTATGACAAATGCATTACCTGTTCATAACACCAAATTACCTTGGCGTATGGTTTATCTCGGTGCTTGGCAATTGTATAGGCCGTACCCATCTAACCTAATAGCTCGGCCCGTTCTGAGGCCGATTTGGAGGCCCGGTATGCTATCAAAATAGGCAAACACCCCTCAAGGCATTGTTGTTACAAACATGATGAAAGTTCAATACATGTAAGAAAATAAAATTTTCAAATAGATTACGGATTAACGCAATAAACAGTTACCGTAAAAAACGTAGGACAACTTGCAATCCTGAGGATATGCTACTGAAAGGTCGTTATGCCTTTTCTCAAGGAACTCGATGTATGTGTCGATAGCCTAATCAATAGAATAGTAGAATGTTAATCATAGATTAATATAACACATAATTATATGTCAATCAATGCATATAGAGAATAAATTAGTGATGCGGACCTCGCTATCAACCCACGCATCCTTCAGCCATATCGTACTGAACCATTTCCCCGCTGTCATGGCCTTGTTTCCTTCATACCAGTCCTCTGCCTGTTTCACCTCCTGTGCGGATAGTATCCTGAAAGGATCCATCTGTAGAGGAAATGGAACTGGAGAAGTTGTAAAAGCTGTTACTTGCTCCGTTTCAGGAACCGGCCCAGGGGTTGTATCAATTGTAGACAGGGACAAGTACGGAGATATCTTATAATATGACGGCTTCGGTATCCTTTTGGTTCTCCTTTTATAAACGGGATGAGAAGTGGATGCATACAATACACTACCTTTGGCACTACTATACAATTGCCCATCCAGATCCCCATGTCTAGGTTCTGTATGTGGGCCATCATTTACTTCCCCTCTCTTCCTTAACTCCCCACCCTCCTCCTCCATCACAAAACATCCTCGCTGTGTATGACTATATTCCTTTTTCTTATTAAACTCTTCCCTCTCATTAGCTAACTTTTCCCTGTCCTCAAAAAATAATTCATTCTCCATCCTCAATTGCTCTTTCTCTTTCAGTAACATATTTTCCTTCTCATCAATCATTGCTTCTTTCCGTCTCATCCCTTCCCTCTCTTTTCTCAATTCGTCCCTCTCCTTCTTCAATTCCTCTCTCTCCTTCTTCAACTCCTACCTCTCAATTCAAAATTCCTCCATAAAAACATAACACCTCCCATTAGTATATCCTCCCTCGGTCCTTCTCCATCCACGCCTTTCTCATCGTTATCTTCTGACTCGCCATTCTCCTCATGATCAATCTCATTACCCTCCTCATCATCTTCTTGTGTTTGAGTGAGCTACAAAATGTAAAGATGGATATGTAAGAGTAAGGATAACTTTAGCCCCTATGAAAAAATATAGTTCATTTTTCATAACATCTAACCTGGAAACTGTCACGCACCGAGCGAACGACATCCGTTTCCCATTCTCGTAGCGTTGGTTCTAATTTAATCACTATCGATGTCTGTAAAAGAACAAGGAGTAATGTTAAAATAAAAATTGATAAGGTTGTCAAGCTAAGAAAAGTAAATGCTAGACATATATAAACTTACAGCTTTACTCTGGATAATAGCTTATTTTCTTTTGTACCTCCAACACTTCCAGCCTCGATATTGAATGAAGCGTGGAATTTGATGGGGAACATATGAAACAACACACTCTTGTAGGGCCGGAATTATCTCTACTGCCCATACCTATTAGAATGAAATTTCAACCATAAAAATTCAAAGATGACTATAGAGGGAAAACATATCGAAAATAAAAAGTGTTCTTACTTGTAGAGGAAGGACGCAACCACATACAGTGTACCGAAGGGAACTTGATGCGGCAACGGCAGATTCAATTCCTTGCAACATTGTAATGTATCCCAAACAACCCCAAGGATACATATAAAAATCATCTAACGAGTCCACCAGGTGAATATAATCCATGTTGCGCATGGTTTTTGGTTCGGTTTCCCTAAGAAAGCACTCCACAACTAGAAGTAGGGCAACCTTCACTACGTCCTCATGCTTATTGGTGTCAACTAATCTCTCAAACACGCCCATTAGGTGCTTCTTTAATATTGGATGTTCTTTGAAGTATTTGTCTCTTAGTGTACTCGTAGTGCAACGATTCTTGGCTACAGTGAGATCTCCAGTCTTAAGACCAGTAATGAGGGAGAAATCCATCTCGGAAAACTGCAATCGCCTCTCCTTAATCTCAAATACTGAATCACCTTTGTATCTTACTAAAAGTAGCTGAAATATAACCCCTACAAAATTAAATGATGTAACATGTAATAAAAACCCAAAAGGGGATTGCCTAAATAGATTTAGGCGACTATCGTGCTTCTCCACTCCACCCTTTACCTTGTCAAACTACCATGTCAGTGTACACCTACATGTTGGCTTGGAGATGACGGCAGAATTTTTATTGCCTGCACTGATGAATTTAAAAACATATCAAACATAAAATTCACAAGATAAAATATCGTCTATTAAAGTAGACGGGCATTCTACAAATTTAGCGGGGCAAACTAGAATATCAACTGGGCATGCTAGAAAGTTAGCAGGGCAAACTAGAAAATTAACGGGGCAAGCTAGAAAGTCAGCGGGGCAAACACGAAAATGAGCGAGACAAACTTAAGGATTAATTTCATGGCTTGAGCCGATTCCTATAAACGTATCCAATCTTCAAATTGAACACACCAAATGAAATTGGGAATTGAACTTCTAATGTTGAGTCATTTCATCTAGCCCACAAAAGTTTTGGATCAAGCTTATAATTTGTTATTCTATTGTTCCATGTCTAATTGATCTTATGTCTAGGTTTGATAACAAACAAACATACATCACTGTTGGGCCCACTGATTGCCCCGCTGATTTCATGTTTGCCCTGCTGATTTTATGTTTGTCCCGCTCATCAAGATATGGTAATTTCTACATCACAGCATAGACATACCTTGCCACATGCCCTTAATTACATTCAAAGGAAAAAAACCTTTGATTCTAAGGTACAGCTCAAGAAACTTGTAATATGGCTAATACACCTCGCTAAAGATATTGAAGAATCAATTAGCTTCAACCAGCTATAATAGGCTCCCCGCTTAGGCAAATAGTATTGAGCAATGTTCGCAAGGATCACTCAACGAGGTGTTCATGAGTCATATATGACTTTCTTCGTAATTACAAGGATGCGTAGCTTAGTCAATGTAGCGCATCACAAGGTTTTGTAGTTTCAGATCAGGCTTATAATTCTCTTTAAAGTATTGATCCATTTCTGTATGATCTTATGAATAGGTTTGATAACAAACAGACATCACTGTTGGGCCAACTATGGTTTCAATGGTGAAAATCATTATGCCCCGCTGTTTCCCATGGTATGATCCAATTGATCCTTTGATATGCTTCGATTTCGGGCTAAACCGCTAAAATAAATTGGAAAAATGGATGGACAATGTGGATATACTACATACATTCAATGTGGGCCCAACTGAGTTTACTAGAAACTCAGCGGGGCTAACTACAAAATCAGCGGGGCTAACGGGAAAAACAATGGCTAATCGAAAAATCTGGGGAAACTAGAAATCACGGGCTAATGAAAAATTAGAGGGCAAATCGAAATCACTTGGCAACTAGAAAGAAAATCAGTAGGCAACTGAAAAATCACGGTGAAAAAACGGAAAAATCAACGGCAACCGGCAAATCGAAAAATCAGAGGCAACAGAAAAATCAAGCCAAGGCAAACTAGAAATCACGGAGGAAACTAGAAAATCAGTGAGCAAATGAAAAATCAGTGGGGAAACTAGAAAATGAGCGGGGCAACCGAAAATGGGGGGGCAAATGAAAAATCACGGGTAAATTGAAAAATCGTGGCAAACAAAAAATCATGGGGAAAACTAGAAAATCAGCAGGGGAAACTAGAAAATCAATGTAGGCAAATTGGAAAATCGGGGAAACTAGAAAATCAGGGAAACTAGGAAATCGGGCCGGGCAAACTAGGAAAAAAAGGCAAGCTTGAAAACAAGGCAAGCTTGAAAGACAGCGGGGCAAACTAGAAAATCAGAGGGACAAGCATGAAATTGAGCGGGGAAAACTAGATAATCAGTGGAGCAAACTAGAAATTCAGTGGGGCAAACTGGAAAATCATTATGACCACTATTTCCCCTGGTATGGTCCACTTGATCTTTTGATATGCTTCAATTTTGAGGCTCAACGCCGTGTGTATATATATATATATATATACATATATATATATATATATATACATACATATATATATATACACACACACGCGCGCGCGCGCAAGGGCATGCATGCACATGTGTCGTGTGTATATATACGTCTGTGTGGGAAAAAGTTCTATATGATCGAGCTCATGTGAATTACCAATAAAGTCAAGTTGTGTGTGCCCTATCATGAAGTATGTCAAATATCTACCCCATCAGTCAGATGCACAATTCTATGCTGGGCCTAGAGCTTAAAGATCAAGTTAATTCGTGACTTTTGTAGGCCACACCACGTACAAAACTTGAGAGGGGTTACCTTCCATTAAAACATTCATATTTATTTTTTGGGCCTACCGAGATGTGTTTCACAAATCCAGCCCATCCATAATGTGTGTGCCACTTGGATGAGGGGTAAGACCAAGTTTCAAACACATCCAAATTTCAAGTGGGCCCCACCAAGTAATTTTATATGTTTTAGGCATGTTTTCACATGATTGTAGATGGTATGGCCCACCTGAGTTCTGTATACGGCTGATTTTTTTGCTATCCCATAATTTAAAGGGGACCCATCAAGTTCACGGTGTTGATGTTCGACATACATCATGGTGGGGCAACTTTGAAAATTAGTAAGGCAAGCTAGAAATTCAACGGGGCAAACATGAAATCAGCGGGGCAAACATGAAATCATTATGCCCGTTGTTTTCAGTGGTATGATCCACTTGATATTTTGGTATGCTTCAATTTGAGGCTTAACACCTTAAATTAGATGTAAAAACAGATGGACGACGTAGATATACTACAGGAAACAGATTGGCTACTCCCCCTACCACCAGCCAATGGCTGATGTTCGGTGCTATGTGGGCCCCATCATGATGTATGTGTTTCATCCATGCCGTCCATCTATTTTTATAGATCATTTTATGGTATTATACAAAAAAATGAGGTATAGCCTGATCTCAATTGGACCACATTGCAGGAAACAATGTTTAATGAACATCGACCATTAAAAACTTTTTTGGGGGCCATAAAAAGTATTGGATCAAGATGATCTTTGTTTTTAGCCTTGATCTGGGTCTTTATGACCTAATAAACAGATTGGATTTCAGATAAACACTACAGTGGGCCTCAAGAGGATTTAAATGATGGATATCCAATCACTACTGTTTCCTGTAGTGTGGTACATCTAAGATTTAGATCCCTCTTATTTTTAGGATAAAGCTCTAAAATGACCTGTAAAAATGGATGAATGGAAACGATGAAACACATTGTGATTGGTGGGGCCCACAGAGTACCGACCACCAGCCACAGGGCTGGTGTGGGCTCAACTGAGTGTAAAATATACCTGTGGTGCATGATTTCTTCCCTGGACAGACCATTTTCAGAAGAAGATAAAATGCTGATAAGGGGAGCCTTGTAACGCCCTGAAATTCGGGGGTCGAGTATGAACTCAACTCCCAAGTTCCAACGCATTACTTATGCAACATACATAATGATGGTTAAATGTTGTCTAAGTTAGAACAATAAACATGAATGAGATTATGCCAAAAACAGTAATTCATACTCCAGTTCAGTTGTATAAAGGCAAGTGGAAGACTGAAATTGTATATTTAAGGTATGTAAAGAAACAAAACTTTTTGTGAACACCAGAGTATGAACACTAATCGAGATCGAGTCAAAAATCAAAATACAATCTAAAAGATGAGTCCTGAAGTCCCTCGCGATGCGGTCGGCCTAAGCATAGTCGCTGAGTATCAGTATAAATGAGAACTCATCCTGGTCCTCGTCGAAATCGGGCTCCGGCTCTCCCGAATGCCGCACCATCTATACCATGTCTTGAAGTCTCGGTTGGTGTTGCAAACACCGTCCGTAACGTGGGAGTGAGTAGCTAACTCAAGTGGAACAATAAAGCATAAGTTAACATGTTATCAATTCAATCAAGCAAAGAATGATAAAGCAAGACAAATCAAACAAGTTTAACTACTCTTGATAAATGCAAGAATGAAATGACATGATGATGTATGCCCTGCGCCAAACCACCCTCATGCGACAACATCTTACGTTCGCGAATGCATAACTCCCTCAGTGCCCCACATCTACTAGGTACATGCGATGCAATGATGCGCATGATTTCCGAGTTGTTATTAGTCTGTTTCAAACAGCAATATTGGAAAACTAAGGTACCTCCCTTGTATCATTCCCAAATATGATCCATTCTAGGGTCGTCAGTCCTAGTTAATCTCATACGATATTATGGTTTGAGAGGCGTAGCGAAGGCATCACAAAGGGCTCATCACCCGTCGAAGGATACAGATCTCACCGTATGCGGCTCAATTCTTGACCGTCGGCTCAGTACATGGTCTCAGGTACTCGGCTCAATCACTAGCTATCGCTCGAATACAGTCTCACGTGTAATCGGCTCAACTCATACTCTAGTTCTTTGTGAAAGACTCGTCGCCAATCACGGACCTTGGAGTATACTCGAAGATACTACAGAGGACTTGTCGCCCGTCAAAGACACAGTACGGGTCTCACCATACTTGCTCTCGTAGTATCGACATGCCTCGAATGAGTGTCCCATACCACCGTATTCGGCTCACGAGTTTGGGTTGCTCAATGGTCACTACGGGGAGGCACATGGCCCCAGCATAGGCCGACAGCTCGGCCACGGTGTCCCATACCACCATGTCCGGCTCATGAGTCTTAGCGGATCGAGGTACCATGGTTAACGGGATTGCCACTGGTAAGTTTGGTACCCTAGGTTCAAACAGTAATGACCAGACACGGTGAACACACATTCGACATATCGGGTTAATTGACGAGCCTGACTAGCTTGAGCGGACAACAAGTTGGGCGATATGAAGCGCAAAAGCACTCCGTATGGCCAACCACTATCGTCAATCGAAGTACGACTCGGGTTCGTCAGACACATCCATTGTGGCGACATGAATCTCAGCCACAATCTCAAGTCTGGTACCGAAAGTTTGGACTATAGACATAGTCCCAAACTCAAACAGTTCTCATCAATAGCATGTGGAGTTAAGCATGATAAACAAAGTAACACAAACATGCTAGGAGGCATGTCATAAAGCATGTTATAAAGCATGATATAAAGCATGTTATAAAGCATGATATAAAGCATGTTATAAAGCATGTAATAGAGCACTATACAGATAGGGATACAAATACATATACATCATGTGTGAGTGGTTGTAGTAAACAACCACATGGAGGAAATCCTACATGTCTCTAAGGTAGTCGAGAATTCCATCTTAGCACCGACCTACGGTGCAAACATCCAAGCATTTACTCTCACAAGCATTTACACAAACACTTGGAGTACGCTATTTCAACATACATGACGTATATTAGTAAAACATGTATTAGGGCTATTCTTTCGCTAAGCTAGCATTTTATCCGCGTATATCGTAATCATACAGCAAATAATCATGACAATTGCATTTCCAAAATTTACACGTATACGATATTTCTAGAATACACAATTTCAACATACGTAGTATTTACAAGCGAACATGTATTACGGCGATTCTTTTCGCCAAGAAATTAATTTATACGCACATAATATATTTATACAGCAATTAATCATGACAAACACATCGCTAAAATATACACGTATACGGTACTTCTTATAATACCGTATTTCTACATACATGGTGCATATTAGTAAACATGTATTTAGGCGAACCCTTTCGCCAAATGAGTATTTTATCCATACATCATATATCCATATGACAAATAAACATGTCAAATACATTTTCATAAAAAATACGTATACGGTATTTTATACGAATACCTAGAGTATGTGAAATTCCAAATTCTACAATTCTAATCGAAACAGAAAATGGAAAGCACTTTGTACATGTGCAATTGCATATAGATCATGAATCTACCATTATCGGACATTGAAAGCGTTGAAAACCGCAACCTATACACCTAAAGTCCTCACCTTTCACCTTGGAATCTCAACGAATCAGCAAGGTTGGATGAGCTTCCGTATTCGGGAGTTTTCTAGCCTAAGGAGTGAAATCGGTTAGCTATTTCACAACCTAAAGCCTATACACCTCAAATCGATCTAGGGTTAGGGTTTCTTACCTTAAAAACAGTCGGTGGGGTGGGAAAAACGTCAAGGAAGGGGTGGTGCGCCCGTTGAATGATCTACAACAAGTAGGAGGAAAATTCTCCTACAAATCCCAAGCTTTTCTCTCCTTTTTCTCTCTCTCTCTCTAGGGTTTTATCCCAAATTCGTATGGCTGTGAGAGGGGCTGTTCTAAGGCCCTTATATAGCCAAAAACCTCCCCAAAATAGACTCCGGTTCAAGAGGTACGACTATTATAGGTATTTCGGCACTTTTCCAGCTCAAAAGAGTGTTTCTGGCGGCCCCCCTTGAGCCAAACGTCAGACTTAAGCTCACAACTCATGGATCTACGTGGGATTACGTTTTCGACTCGATCGGATTCCCAGATCACACGGGGCGGACCACTTTCAGTTCAACGGTCAGTGGGCCACGAGCCGAAATTCCAAGTACATGTAAATGTTCCTGAAATTTTTCCTGATCCGAGGGTGTAGTTTGGTCTGATTCCGACGGTCTGGTTGCTTAATACTGATCCGCAACCGAATGGTGCCAGCTCACTATTCCGGATATTTATTTTGTAAAGGAAAGAGTGATTTTCACACTCCCTCACTCCGGACTCAAGCGAATAGCCGTGGGACATCGACTGGACCTGATTTCCGAGGTGGTTGTCAAGCCCAGTGAGGCGGTCCTAGTTCCTTAACTTCGTTTGAATCGGACTTCCGATGTGCGGTCTAGACCTAATACGAAGTTTCATTTCATTCCCGAGAGCAGCCGGGAAATGAGTTTGATCCTAAACTTTAGGGTAACCTAGAGTCAATGATTTGGCAAGTTTTGGGTCTTGCAGATCGTATTTAAAGCGATCCCAATGGATTTCATGGCTAATCGAGTTTTGCACTTAGTTAACTTTGTTAAATTTCCATAGGATTTAATCCTAATTGATTTCTGGTCGAGGTGATACTCGAGCCAAAGTACGGAAATTTACGGGTCGTTACAGGCCTACAAAATGAGTTCTGCTGGACTTCTCGTGGAAACGGAGTGAGGAAAGGGGGTGAAAGCAACGACAATGAAAGCAGAGAGGGAGATGAAAAGTAAAGTGAGTAGTGAGAAGTGAGAGAAATGCCAGCACAGTGAAAAGGAGGGGTATTTTCATCCTGAAAATAGGTCTCCGCACGTGGAGGACTAAGTTGCAAAAGAAGGTTTGTCTTCTTTCATAAAAACAACTGGCTAAAAGGTGGAATCCAGTGGATCTTGCAAATCGGCTTTGAGGTGGGAATGCAAAAAAAGGCTCTTTTGAAGGACTTTGATTCCTCTGAAATCTAAACCCCTCAAAATCCTTACCACAAACCGACCCAAAAAAAGGTAAAATTCCCACAAATCCCTCTAAATCCATGCTGCTAAATGAGCACTTATTTCGACCGGGGAGAGAAATACAAAGTGTTCAGATCTTTTAGGATGCATTTGGATGCACAACGATATTGAATTGTGAACACTCAGTTTAATCAATGTAAGGAAATGACAAAAACTAATGACATTGCCTAGTATTTCTAGTGAGGAAGCAGCCCTTAAGTTTCAGTTATGTTTCTTTTGAGTGTGAGTAGAAAGTAACCCAATTGCAAGGAAGGTAAGTATGATTTGGTTAGTTCCATTATATTAATGTACTTATTTCAATACAATTCAATAGTGCATGCAAATGCAGCCTTCAAGAACAACGCAAGAAATTGCATCTACGAACATATGAGAAACACTCAGAGAAACCTCAACTAGGCGAAGCTGAATATTGTCGTCGGCGAGGTAAACTGAAATATCAGCGGGGCAAACTAGAAAAACAGCGAGGCAAACTGAAATATCAGCGGGGCAAACTGAAAAATCAGCCGGGCAAACTAGGAAATCAGTGGGGAAAACTAGAAAATCAGTGGGGCAAATTGAAAAATCAGCGGGGAAAACTAGAAAATGAGCGGGGCAAATTGGAAAATTAGCGGGGGCAACTGGAAAATCAACGGGCAAATTGAAAAATCAGTAGGCAAAAAAAAAAAAAAATCGGGGAAACTAGAAAATCAAGTAGGCAACCGGAAAATCGGCGGGCAAGCGAAAAATCATGGCGGGAAAGCTAGAAAATCAACAGAGAAAACTAGAAAATCAGCGAGGCAAACTGGAAAAACAGCGGGGCAAACTTGGAAGACAGCGGGGCAAACTAGAAAATCAGCGGGACAAGCATGAAATTGAGCGGGGAAAACTAGATAATCAGTGGGGCAAACTAGAAATTCAGTGGGGCAAACTGGAAAATCATTATGACCACTGTTTCCCGTGGTATGGTCCACTTGATCTTTCGATATGCTTCAATTTTGGGGCTCAACGCCATGTATACACACACGCGCACGCGGGCATGCATGCACATGTGTCGTGTGTATATATACGTCTATGTGGGAAAAAGGTTCTATATGGTTGAGCTCATGTGAATTACCAATAAAGTCGAGTTGTGTGGGCCCTATCATGAAGTATGTCAAACATCTACCCCATCAGTCAGATGCACAATTCTATGGTGGGCCTAGAGCTTAAAGATTAAGTTAATTCATGACTTTTGTAGGCCACACCACGTACAAAACTTGAGAGGGGTTACCTTCCATTAAAACATTCATATTTATTTTTTAGGCCCACCGAGATGTGTTTCACAAATCCAGCCCATCCATAATGTGTGTGCCACTTGGATGAGGGGTAAGACCAAGTTTCAAACACATCCAAATTTCAGGTGGGCCCCACCAAGTAATTTTATATGTTTTAGGCATGTCTTCACATGATTGTAGATGGTATGGCCCACCTGAGTTCTGTATACGGCTGATTTTTCTGCTATCTCATAATTTAAAGGGGACCCATCAAGTTCACGGTGTTGATGTTCGACATACATCATGGTGGGGCAACCTTGAAAATCAGCAAGGCAAGCTAGAAATTCAATGGGGCAAACATGAAATCAGCGGGGCAAACATGAAATCAGCAGGGCAAACTCGAAAATCATTACGCCCGCAGTTTCCAGTGGTATGATCCACTTAATATTTTGGTATGCTTCAATTTGAGGCTCAACACCTTAAATTAGATGAAAAAACATATGGACGGCGTAGATATACTACAGGAAACAGATTGGCTACTCTCCCTATCACCAGCCAATGGCTGGTGTTCGGTGCTCTGTGGGCCCCATCATGATGTATGTGTTTCATCCATGCCGTCCATCTATTTTTATAGATCATTTTATGGTATTATACAAAAAAAAATGAGGTATAGCCTTATCTCAATTGGACCACATTACAGGAAACAGTGTTTAATGAACATCGACCATTAAAAACTTTTTGGGGGCAATAAAAAAGTATTGGATCAAAATGATCTTTGTTTTTAGCCTTGATCTGGGTCTTTATGACCTAATAAACAGATTGGATTTCAGATAAACACTACAGTGGGCCTCAAGAGGATTTAAATGATGGATATCCAATCACCAATGTTTTCTTGTAGTGTGGTACATCTAAGATTTAAATCCCTCTTATTTTTATGATAAAGCTCTAAAATGATCTGTAAAAATGGATGAATGGAAACGATGAAACACATTGTGATTGGTGGGGCCCACAGAGCACCGACCACCAGCAACAGGGCTGGTGTGGGCCCAACTGAGTGTAAAATATACCTGTGGTGCGTGATTTCTTCCCTGGACCGACCATTTTCAAAAGAAGACAAAATGCTGATAAGGGGGGCCCACAAAATGAGTTCTGCTGGTCTTTCTCGTGAAAACGGAGTGAGGAAAGGGGGTGAAAGCAACGGCAATGAAAGCAGAGAGGGAGATGAAAAGGTGAGGTCCTGAAATGCAGCGCAGTGAAAAGGAGGAGTATTTTCATCTTGAAAATGGGTCTCCGCACGTGGAGGTCTAAGTTGCAAAAGAAGGTTTGTCTTCTTTCATAAAAACAGCTTGCTAAAAGGTGGGGTCCACTGTCCTAAATTTCTCAACAAAAATATCAGCTTGATCCAAAACTTTTGTAATCCACAAGAAGTTTTTAATGGTGGGCGTTCAATCAAAAACTGTTTCATATGGTGTGGTCCACGTGAGTTTTGGATCTATCACATTTTTTGGGGAAATATACTAAAATGAGGTTGCAAAATAGATGGACAGTGTGGATAAAACACATACATCATGATAGGCCCACAGAAATACGCAATCCGAGTCCTGATGAATCACTTGTATTCTAGTTTCCACGTGCGAGGCGGAATTTTAAAGTGCACTCGCGATTATTATTTCCCTGGTTACCAGTGATTCTCTTTCGGTCGCCTTTTCGCTTTTCCATGTTTTTTCCTTCTTCCCTAAGCATATCTTCTCCTATACAAGAAGTGAAATGAAATGCAGAGAAATACTTTTTCTGGTTTTTGATTTCCTGCATTTGGATTCCCATAAGAAGTAGAATTCTGGTATTTCACGACTGGCAGAAGGGATGGAAACAAGAACGCCAAAACAGCATATTGAGCATATTAGGAGAGAGACATTCTCGATCGAAGGAAAACCAAATCCTCTAGCGGGAGCTTTGCATCAGGCCGTTAATTATCTGTCCGCCGAGCTGTATACTAAAGACGTCCATTTTCTAATGGAACTCATTCAGGTCTCTCTCTCTCTTTCTCAGAATTCTCTCAGAATTGCAAATTGGCTGGGCCGGTCGACAAGGACCGGCTTGGCTGGAGTAGGATGGACCGGTCTGGGTGGGCCTCACAACGCGGCTGTTGGGGCCATGCCCTTAATGTATTGGACTGGCCTTAATCCATGGTGACTAATTCCATTCTTGGGGATTTTTAAAATTTTGTGGGTCTTCGTAGGAAATCTTGCTATAAAAACACACACACACACACGCACACACACACACACACACACACACACAATATATATATATATATAAGAAATAATTTTAAATGGGATTTTTATGGCGAAAATGGCTCCATGATTCGGATTTTTTTACCAAATAATGCCTCCACGAACCCACACAATAAAATATTAGGGATCCAATCATGAGGTGGACCAATTTATAAAAGTTAATATACACCACTCAAAACATCCAAATTCAAGTGTAGCCCATCTGATCATTTGATTGGCTTGGCTTTTTGTTCATACAATCTCCATAATAGGGTGCATATGTTAGATGGCTTGGATGTTGTACACGTACCATGTAGTCTTGATTTTCACTAATTTTTAACGAGAACCATGAGATTTTTTTTTTTTTTTTTTTTTTTAATTTAATTTTTAATATCCTTACTCAAAAAGCAACTCCTTAGGAATTTTGTGACTTTGTCATCAAAATTAGATTTTAAAATGCTAAAATATAATATAGGAAAAATTATTTTAAAAATTACTTAATTAATATAGAATTTACATACAGGTACTTTTCAAAAAGTCACCTTCATCCAGGTCTATGTGACCTTATGAACAGGCTGGATGGTAATTAACCATTACGGTGGGGCCTAGGAAGGTTTCAACATGAGCTTCATTATCACCGCTGCTTCCTGTGGTGTGGTCCACTTGAGCTTTGGATCTGTCTCCATTTTGGGCATATACCTTACAATGATATGAAAAAATGTATGGACGGCGTGGATAAAATCCATACATCACGGCACCCCCTCGGCGGCCCTGTCCGTTCCTAGCTAAAGATGGGCGGGGTAGTACCCAATCCGCGTCTTCCTCAATGGAAACACGTGCGAGCATGGCAGACAGGTACAATGTTCAAGTCGGTCACTAGGTGGGTCAGACTTAAAAATATTCTAGGTTAGAAAATGACGCTTGTACACACATCAGGTGGGCCATGACGTTAGAAATGAGTGGACGGCTTAGAAAACTTCATCCAAGCTTCCATAACTGTACATTTGTTCTATACAAAACGTAGCCATCTTGATATTGTTGGACTGATCAGACTCTAGGAGCAGGGAATCTATTAGTAGGGCCCCTTGATAGATGGATTGGATCTCATAACTACGTGCCACGTTCCCAAATATGGTGGTGTGTCCATCAGCTGCTATACACACGTACGCTTTATATAGGAAAGCTCTTTCAAGAGAATATCGGCCGTCCGTGACTGGGCATGTATCATATAAATGGTCCATTATCCGCGCCACTTACTGGACTGGTCCCACGATGCATGTACGGCTATCCTTGAATCATATGGATATGGGATGATCCTAACCGTTCGATTGACGGTGATTCCACCATTTACAATTTTCTTTTCTTGACCTTTAAGCGAAAAGAATCACTCAATAATGAAAAACTCACCACTTCATCCTTTTAACTAACTTAACTGCCACACGTTTTTTTAAACTTGTTTCTTTCACCATTTCATCCTTCTAAAGGAATGTTCACATACACTTCACTGGACCATAAGTTATGGCCCATCTTCTATACACGTGTCAATAAGCCACATGTGCATGAGTCGTCCAAAAGGTGGGCCCCACCACATAGATCTCTTGGTTTAAAATCAGGCTGATTCAATGATGATGGGTTGATGCAATTAAATGAATTTGGATTGTGAGTTTTACAGAATGCGGAAGATAATGAGTACTTGCCTGGTGTGGATCCATCGCTGGAGTTTGTCATCACGTCAAAAGACATCACTGAAACCGGCGCCGACTCCACTCTACTTATATTCAACAATGAAAGAGGCTTCTCCGAGAAGAACATCGACTCCATATGCAACGTTGGAGGATCCACAAAGAAAGGGAAGAGGCAACGTGGATACATTGGAGAGAAAGGTATTCCAATTCAGTAACAGTTATTCTTCTCATCACTTCTTTACTTGATTCTTCCTGGTTTTTTTTTTTTTTTTTTCCGGAGCGGATAAATTACAACATCTCTAATTGTTTTCATTACAATAATTTCGACGGGTTATGGTGTAATTCGAACAAAGTCGGGATGACAAATTGAAGAGGCCATAATATCACCTTAAAATGATCCGGTAACAATAGATGATGCCCTTAGATCTTAAGATGTTTCTTTTTGGAAAGAATCTATAAATGATGAGATGGATTGTATAATGCAAAATGGAACATGGAAACTTGTGGATTTGCCCCGGGATCGAAACAAGTATTTCTTTTGTTGATAACAAAAATTAAAGTGGTTGTGTATAAATTTCGTCATCGTCTAGATCTCCCACTAGAAATTGGAAATGTCGCTAGGGGCCGTTTGGATACTACCAAATAAGTAGTTTTTTTTTTTTTTCTTTTTTTCTTGCCTAGGTTAATAAGTTAGTTTTTGAAAAAAAAGAAAAGAAAAAGAAATTAGTTTGGTTATTAAAATTAAATATAAGTAGCTTTTTTACAAAAAAGTAATTTATTTTTAATTACTTTTCAACTTCTAAACGTAAGTTATTTTTTTCATTTTCATTTGTGACAGATCTATGGCCATCAACCCCTTCTAAGTTCATGTGTTTGGAAAATCATCCAATGAATAGGTAAATTAATGGGTAGATGGTCTAGTGGGCCTCGCATGATGGATGATCTACATCAAAGGTCCCCTCTTGTAATGAATGACCCACATTCAAGTCGAGCCCCGCATGATGGGCAACCCACATTGAAGGTGGGACCCACATGATGGGCAACCCACATCAAAGGTGGGCTCCACATGATGGATGGGCAATTAATAATGGTTGGCCAGCATCATGGATTATCCACATCAAGGTGGGCCCCACATGATGTACAGTCCACACCAAAGGTCAACCTAATGATGAGTGGCCCATATCCAAGGCGGGTCCTGCATGATGGACAACCCACATTGGAGGTGGGCCCACATGATGGACTATCCACATCAAAGGTGGGCTCCACATGATGAGAAGTGGATATTGAAGATGGGCTCCCTATGATGGACAATAACATTGATGGTGGCCCCACATTATGAATAACTAACATCTACAGTTTTCGGTTAGTTGGTGCGCGCCGGAGACTACAGCGAAGATGTTATTCGATTGGAATGGTTGTAAATCTGGAAAGCTCAACTCTATCGTTTGGCATATGGCTCTTTTGGCTACGTGGTGGGTGGTGTGGGAAGAAAGGCATAATAGGTGTTTCAATGATTGGGCGTCCTCGGGTAGAATAGTTGGTTCTAAGGCTAAAAAGTTGGTCATCGAATGGGTTGCTAATGTTAAGGGGTTAAAGGGTTTTGATTTCTCTTTTCTTGGAGTTTAGTTGCGTTCTGCTACCTCGGCAGGTCACTCTCTTTCTTGGTTTTCTTTCTTTTCCTTTTTTTCTTTCAATATATCAGCAGTTACTTAAAAAAAAAAAAAAAAAAGTTGGCCCTACCTAACGAACTGTGTGCTTTAAAGGTCGGTCCATAATGATGAATGGCCCACAACCAAGGTGGGCACTGCATGATTGACAACTGGCATCAAAGGTTGGCCCCTACATGATGGACTGCCCACATCAAAGGTGGGGCCCACACAAATGAAGGATCCACATCAAAGCTTGGCCCCACATGATGCATGGTGGATGTAAGTGGGACCAAATAGACATTCAAGATAATTACTTACGATGTTGGATACCAAATAATTAAATATGATTTTTCTACTTTTTGGATGATAAATATGTTGTTTACCAAATACCTGCTGAAGAAACTTAGATAAGCTAAAGTAACTTACGATCCAAACGCCCCCTAGATGACCCATGTAATTGACCTTCCACTTGGGTGGGTCCTTCCATATATCTTTGACGGTGGAAAAATACCACTGTTCAGACAACCTTAACAGTTCAATGTTGAGACATACAGAAGGTTGATGGAAAAGGACATTTGGCACTTGTCGGCGATGAATGTGAAAAGGTCCCCCAATTGGACGGGTGGGGTTGCACATTGTGTCATTGGCAAACAATACCCTATCCATGGTGGGAACCACCTCATCAAGGTTCTTGACAATGGATGTTTGTGACACGTGTCCAATGTGAGAGCAGTGCATCGGATAAGAACTTATTGAGCTCCCCAATTTCATCATGGTGGGACCCACCTGATGAATGGTCTTGACAATGGATAGTCGTCCAACTTGAGAGCAGTGTAGCAGATAAGAACTTGCTGAGTTCCCCAATTTCATCATCATAATCAAAAAGCTTGATGGTTTTTTTGTTTTTGTTTTTATCATGCATCCTCTTTTAGGTGTTCTTAAATCCTAATGCATTTTGGAAGTTGTCTTCGGTTATTAAGCTTTCTGTTCTTGCTGCAAGCTTGAAGTTATGTATGATAATCTGTAACATGCTCTTGCATTCATCTAACTGTAAGCTTCTTGTTTACTCAATGAGTTCTTGATTTTGGTTGCGGTCTGAATAGGGAGGGTTTTTTATACTCCAGCATATGACTCTCAATATGCGGACTATATTGTGCAGCTCACATTCATTAAGTCCCAAAAGTCAGATTGGTTGAACAATCCTAACCCTTGACATGTGGACACTTGTTTGTTGAAATAATACCATTGGGTATTTTTGAAATGGTCAGATATCAAATAAACGTTTTCATAATACATCTAAACTGGGACCCGTAATTAGACATTTTGATATGAATTACTCTTATACCACATATTCAATTTCTAAATAATTACCAAGTGCTCACGTATCCTTCATCAGTCTGCCAGAGTATCAAAGTGATTTTGTTTTCCTTCTTACCATGCTCTTGTGAATAAGGGGCTCAATTTGAGAGCTTTCATCATCAACATAGCCTTGACCTATCTATGTGGGGTTCATCAACATCATATCTTGTTCAAGCTATTTTGGGGTTGATCTTCATCATGGCCTTGTTCCAGTGATTGGGGTCGATCTTCTCCAAAGCCTTCTCTTGGCTATTTGGGGTTGATCATCCATATCCTTATCTTAGCTATTTGGGGGTCCATCTTCATTTTAGCCATGTCCCAACTATTTGTCGTTGATCTTCATCACACCCACATCCTGGCTTTTTGGGGTTGATCTGATCTAGGGGTGCAACTCAGGCTTGTTGGCTTGGGTTTTGTGTAAACCGAGTTCAACCAGACCTCAAGAGGACCCAACAGACCCAACCCAGCTTGAATTCCAAACTGAGGTGCCCAACCTTAAGCCCTCTATACTAGACCCAACAGGACCCAACTTGACTGAACCTAACCCATCCCAAGTAAATGTGACCTAACCTGAATGTGCTTAACCCGAACCCAACCTGAATTCAAATTGGGTTGGCATTTTCCAACCCAGACCTGACCCAAGGACCTTGACAACCCGACTTGAACTCAGGTTGGATCAATCAAAGTTGCAGCCATATCTTTTTATTAGCTATTTGGGGTCAATCATCATAATGCCCTGGGTTGATGTACAAATCTTCTTTTGCTGATTGCATTCTTAATATGAGTCTTCAAGAAAACAGGCAGAAGTAGTAGGACTGGCTGCTCACCTTCTTCTTTATGTTGGCCTTTCAACCTGCTGACTTCTAGGTGGATTTTCCCATTACATCTTGGAAACTCCATAAAAACCTCATGGAACTTGAAAACTGTTTTAGGAAAAAGATCCCTTTGTTGATGGGGTAACTTTTGCTTTAAGAAAAGATCTTACTGATCCAATGTCATTTTTATCAGATAATCGATCCAAGTAACTTTTAACTCAATAAATCTCATCTACATTCACAATCAATATCAATATATCTAGTACCTTCAAGGCACATTGAATTGCATTGCTTCTTCAAAATCATACTCCATTGATGCTCTGAAAACCTCTCGAGACATTGCTTCTTCCAGGGCGTTGGAATTGGGCATCTAATATATATATATATATATATATTAGAGATCAATGAAAGAGTTGACAGTATTGTCATCCATGGGAGATAGACTATCTCCCATGGATGACAATACTGTCAACTCTTTCATTGATCTCTAATGATAGGAAACAATGTTTTAAATAGCTATGCTATATAGCGTGGAGCTTATACTATGTAGCATAGCTTAGCCTTAACGCTATGTTGCTCATGAAAATAGCGTAAGTCACATGCAGCCTACGCTACATGATAATTTATGTAAGCTACATGCTACATAAGACTACGCTACATGCCACGCAGCTCACATTAGAAGTTATTTTTCACTACAACATGAAAGTCAATGTTTTTAATGATTGGTTATGAATTCATATTTTCAATAAAAATTACTTAATCTTATCAATGCTTTTAGTAAAATAATATAAGTAACAATATTAAATCAATTTTCTTACTGCTTCTTTACCTTTATATTTAATCATTGCCCTTTCCTATTACTTTAGACTTCATTTGGTTGCCCCAGATATGATGGAATTATGTTAATTTCATAATTAATCAACCTAATTTGGTGCAGAATATTATGAATTGGTGCAATCACATGCAACCTTGATTGAAAATCTAGAAGTAATTTGTAGCTTACACTACACGCTATGTACCTTGTGCCTTTTGTTTTAGAGAGCTGAACGCTAC
This sequence comes from Magnolia changhungtana, assembly GCA_030180095.1. Lineage (NCBI taxonomy): Eukaryota > Viridiplantae > Streptophyta > Magnoliopsida > Magnoliales > Magnoliaceae > Magnolia > Magnolia changhungtana. Next base: position 6,584,411 of record JASAUF010000633.1, read on the forward strand.
ACTACATGCTATTCGCTATTTAAAACATTGAGAGGATATATATATATATATATATATATATATATATATATATATATATATATATATATATATATATATATATAGGGAAAAGGTACTATGCGCTCGAGTGTAAAGCGGTCGTCCGTGAGGTCGAGCTGTGTGGGCCCCACCGTGATGCCGTTCGAAGATCCACACCGTCCACCAGATGCGTGAGCCCGGGTGGGCCCACACGGCCCAAAATCAGCCATCCATGTAACTCAGGTGGGCCATACCATCGGCAAACATAAGTATACACGCAAAAACATGTAAATGCACTTGGTGGGCCCCACCTGAGTTGTGGATACCACCTGAAACTTGGTCTAAAGTTACATTCAAGTGGGACACACATGATGGACGGTGTTGATCATCAAAAAACGTCTCGAAAGGTCCCCAAAAATGGTTTTGAATTTTTCAATGGTGCACGGCCCCTCTCAACTTCTGTACGTGGTGTGGCCCACAAAAGTCACGGATTGACTTGATTTTCAGCCGTGTGGGCCCCCTCTAGAATGGTGCATCTGGTGGACGGTGTGGATTTTCGAACGGCATCACGGTGGGGCCCACACCAGCTCGACCTCACGGACGACCGCTTTATGCTCGAGCGCATAGTACCTTTTCCCATATATATATATATATATATATATATCAAAAGCAAAAAAGAAAAAAGAACCACAATATAAGGGGAATAGAAGAAACAAGAAAAGTAATACAAGCTCATTGCAAATATGACCATCATGTTGTTTTTCTCTGTGAGTTGTGGTTTTTTTTTAAGATGCAAAATGAGAGAATAGTTAGAGTTATGTTCCCCGATTTCTTTGCTCATTTGCATTTCGAATTAGCAAAGCAAGGTTAGATGCTTGAGATAGATAGTTAGATGGATGCATGGATGGATTGATGGAGAGTGCAATAGAATGAATGTGGCAAAACAATCTAACCTGTGATATGAGAAACAACCAAACACAGCCGACAAGCATAAAAAACACCTATATAATGCCTAACATGAAAAATCACCTAAGAAGCTACCCAATGGATAAAATTACAAGCAGCACCTTATCATAACTCATTATTAAATTCAAACAAAGAGAGTAAGACAGTTGCATATTCAACACAATCCATACCATTAGTCAGTTGAATCAAGTAGAATCTTTATTCCGTTTGCTGAAAATTTTTGTATATATTTCATTCTCCACAAGAACAGGGTTTTATTTACTATTGTATCCACTTTCAAAACCATAAAACCTTCTCTTCGTCTCTTGAAAACATCATTATCATCACCATCATCATAGCCTTATACAAGCTATTTGGACTCAGCTGCTGCAATCCTGGTTCTTAGTCACAAACCAATCTCAATATCTGAAACAAGAATTCTCATGTTTGATTTGCAAAACACCTGGCATCAACCCTCCTTTCACTAGGCTCAGGACAGGGTGGAATGTTTTTACTGATGAGCAATTCCTCATCCATTGAAAACTTGTTCATAATACACAGTTCTTGAACATGATCCTTCCTATCATTTCCACATTCAAAACGTTTGAATGTTTATTATTCATCTCTTGAAAAAATATGGGTTCTTTCATCATTCCAAAATTAGCTCAAATAAATAGCCTTACCATTATCTGCCTTTTTATTTCTTTCAAATTTCTTTTAGTATGATCAAAATTAACATTTTGGGTGACTGGCAGGTATCGGATTCAAGAGCGTATTCCTCATTACGAGCCAGCCTTATATTTTCAGCAGCGGGTATCAGTTAAGGTTTAATGAAGAGCCACATCCAGACTGCAATCTCGGATACATTGTCCCCGAGTGGGTGGACGAGAACCCAACTCTCTCTGACATACAAAAAATCTATGGCACTGATAAAACCCTTCCAGCGACAACTATAATCCTGCCATTGAAGTTGGAAAAGGTAACAGCTGTGAAGCAACAGCTATCGAGCATGCACCCTGAGGTCATGTTGTTTCTTTCGAAAATCAAGCAACTTAGTGTCAGGGAAGACAACGACGATCCTCAGCTCAATACAGTTAGTGCCATCTCTATTTCGAGTGAAACCAACTTCAAGAGGATGAAGAACATCGATGCAGAGTCGTACACTCTTCATCTATCAGCTGAAGAGCACTGCAAAGGGGAAGAGAACCAATGCATTTACCATATGTGGAAGCAAAGATTCCCAGTTAAATTGGAAAACCAAATTGAAAGGAGAAAGGAAGTTGAGGAATGGGTCATCACACTTGCATGTCCCTTTGGGGAACGTCTCGATCGAGGGATGGGAACACCTGGCGTTTATGCATTTCTGCCGACAGAGATGATCACAAACTTTCCATTCATAATTCAGGCAGATTTCGTTCTAGCATCATCAAGAGAAACAATACTCTTGAATAATGTGTGGAACAAAGGCATTCTTGATTGTGTGTCCTCTGCTTTCATCAATAGTTTCATCTCTCTTGTGAAAGAAACAGGCAATGCACCCACATCCTCCCTCCCTCCACTGTTCAAGTTCTTGCCTGTAAAAACCTCTTCATTCAAGGAGCTGAACATCGTGCGAGAGGCAATAAGAGCGAAGATCGTCGCGGAGAATATCATACCATGCGAGTCATTCACAGAGCAAAAGCTATTCTGCAAGCCCAGCGATGTAGGCCAGCTAATGCCTGCATTTTGGGATATCTTGATCAAGGCAAAGGAGCAAGGTGTGAGCTTCCAGAATCTTATATCCCACGGGACCTACATTCTAAATTCAGCATTTGATGAGGCCAAATACGACGATGTCCTGGGTTTCTTGGGTGTGGGGCCCATGGACAATGAATGGTATGCGAAATGCATCAGGAGCTCGAATTTAGTACTGGGTGTTTCCGAAGATCTTTATATGGAGCTGCTATCCTTTTTCGCAGACAATTGGAAGATTTTTGGGAAGACTGATATCAGGAACATACCACTTTTGAAATACATTGATTGGAACTGCAATCAATCATTGTCAAGTATCATCAATGCAACCAAGACTAATGGTAACATGATATGCTTTTCATCCAATGCCAATCATGTTTCGTGGCTTATCAATTGGAACCATGAATTTCGATGTTCCATAGACCGCTTCTTCTTCCCGGAAGGCATGCACGAGGCTTTCAGATTGTCTCCAAAGAGGGAAACAATACGGGAATGGCTTCGGCGGTATGCTGGAGTGGGCTGTCTGACTGTATTTGAATACGGTGATCTTCTCGCCAATGCAGTGAGGAATGATAGAAAGCTGAGGAATGTTAGAAAGCTCGTCATAGCTTTCACCCACTTCTTATATCACTCTCTCTCAGAGAAATACTTGTCAGATCGGGAAGTCTCTCAGCTGTGTGGTAAAATGCTGCTTGTAGATAACTACGGTCAGGTGACTACACAAAGGAGTTGGGTCCTCGTCCCTGCCAATGGCAGCAAGTGGGCTGGATTGTTGGGTTCGAACCCATGGGGAGGAGAGAACTACGTCGAACTGAGTGAAGATTATGTCCAGGAGGGCTATTTTGCTGGTCTGCGTTCATTGAAGAAACAGCTGATGAAGTTCATGGAGGTTTACATTGGAGCTTCTGATGTACCCAGTCTATTTCCTCCTGATGCTGCCTTTGTTGGTAAATGCGGAAGATGAGCCCTCAAGATCTGACGGTCTACACGTAATTTGGAACCCTTACAAAGCTGAAGAACAGTGCTCCAATGGCCCGCCTATCTACTACTGGAGCAGATCGAACTTTTCACACCTCTGATCCTACGGTATATAGTGGCCCCGGATTACTATGGATGGACTAGATCGTCGTAAGGACAAGCTAATATGAACAGACTATAGGATACTCTCTTCCTCTCTCTATTCTCTCCGTGTTTCGTATGAATCGATTGCTTTTCATGAGAGAAGCGCACTCCTTATATAACAGAGGAAGGAGAGTTTAAGTGGGATTGGGATAAGGCCACATCATCCGGTCTTATCCCTATCTCCTATCATAAATCAAATTCAAAATTGAATTTGAAATATAACAGAAGAGGAAAAAGGCCGTAAGAAGCCAAAGCTCGTGGGACCCACCCACTAGTGATTGTTGGGATGAACCGGCCCACGTCCAACATCTCCCACTCAATCACATAGTGGGATAGGCACATAAATCGTCAATTAACTTGCCTTATAACAATCAAATACCAAACATCGCGATCAAAAGAATCAGAAGCGTGGGACCACCTCATCAAGGTGGATCACCATAATCTTCTCACAATGTGTTTAAGTACTAAGTGACCACCTAACTAGTACTCAATAACCCAAGCTTTGCAATGCCTTCGTCCTAGTCCGCATGACCACACCGGATAGAGTTAACTCCGATCTGGAGTACTGCCAACATACGCACTTATCCAACTTATCAGTTAAGAAAGCTTGATTTTTTACAAACTTCGATTAAAACCAATTCAAAGCAATACTTATTTATATATATGTTTTTAAGAAAATCCTTTTTTGTTCAAAAGACTAATAAAAACAACTCGATACTGGCGGATAAGTCTTCAAGTGCGTATTTATAGTTCTAGAAACTTGTGTAGGCACAGGATCTTGAAGTTATGTGTAATTTGGAATTAACATGCCGCTTTCCTAGCGTAAGCTTCTTGGTCAATCAAGGACCTTTTCATTGTACACTAAAGTAGCGACACTCAATCTCATCCTCATATACACAAGAGGAGGGTAGCTAATGACACAAAGAGTCACCTACGGATCAATATTGCACGCAGCTCATGATTATATCGAATCAAAGCAATCAGAGGTAAAGGGTGAAACATGTGGCTACAATCCACATCGAAAGTAGACAATACTAGGTGTAAGTCGGGTCTACCATTGGGTTATTCTACATAAGTCAGTACGACTCATTTCATAACCTCATAACCTGGCTTTAATTTCGAGGCCATAACATTGATCGCATGTAAAGGAATGGTGCGATTATGTTATTCGACTTTATCGCCTCATCTACAATCTTTATAAGATTGTAGGCGGATCGAGACTCACTCGTATCCTCATCCTTTATTATTCACAATAAAGGGAAGTTCATACCTGATGTATAAACATAGCCCCAAATGTACCTCTCTTGTACATTCAAGGTTGGTCAATTTGAGAGTGGGTGATCATCAACATAGACAAAAATAGAAATCTACATGATTTCAAGGTAAACATCGATGATCTTCTTACCTAGTTTATATTAGTGTTCAATCTTTGAATAAATGGAATGTATTATTCATGATGAAAGATCAAAGGTATTACAAAACAAGTACATCAATCAAGTTTTCCTCAATCCCATCTGACTGACGTGAACCTGAAATAGATCTCTAGCTATAGGTTTTGTCATGGGATCAGCCATCATCTCCTTAGTAGGAATATAACTGAGGACGACCTTCTTATCTCTCACTTGATCACGGACGTAATGATACTTGATCTCAATGTGCTTAGATTTCTGGTGGTGTTTAGGGTCCTTAGCCAAGTCAATGGCAGAAGTATTGTCTATCTTCAGCGATATAGGCTGACGAACACTCGGTACAATACCCAGACTCAATAGAAATCTGAACCCATACACACAACATGTTGCACAACATGCAATGTACTCGGCCCATAGATGAAAGAGTTTGTGGATGTCTGTTTCTTACTCGACCATGAGATAGCTCCCGCTCCGAGTAAGAAGACATACCCATCCCAAGTAAAGTAGACTTTCCTCGTGAATGTCGTTACCCCAAGCAAAGATCGAATATCCTTTAAGTTCGAGGCTTGGCCTTCATAACACAACATTAGGTCTTTTGTTCCTCGAGATAGCGGAATATACGTTTGACGGCTTGACAATGAGAGCTCAGGTTACTCGATAAGTTGCAGCGATATGCTTTTGCATAGCTTATATCGATGGGGTGCAAAGCATAGCATACATTAAGCTCCCTCTGCGCTTGATAAGGTACCGAGGACATAGCCAATTTCGGCTTCATCTGGGACACGATTTCTGTCTAACTTGGTAGCTTTATCCATGGGGGTTTCAATGACTTTTGAATTTTCCATTTCGAACCGCTCTAAGATCTTTTGTATATAGTTTGCTTGAGACAAACCTAAAAATTTCTTTGGGCGATCCTCGATGATTTTTACCCCAAGGATAAAGTTGGCTTCACCGAGGTCTTTCATCTCAAAGTTCGAGAATAGCCAATCTTTAGTCAATGTCAACAATTGCATGTCATTATAACAGGATATCGTCTACATATAGAGATAATATCGAGAAAAGATCTTCCAACGTTTCATGTATACACAATGATCTTCTTCACTCATCGTGAATCAAAAGTGGTGATGGCCAAGTGGAACCTCATGTACACATTGTCTTGAAGATTGCTTCAGACCATAGATAGATTTCAACAATTTGCGGACTTTCTTTGGATGCTTTTTGTCCACATAACCCATGGGTTGTTGCATGTATATCTCTTCATCCAAGTCACCATTTAAGAATGCGGTCTTTACATCCATCGATATAACTCTAAGTCTAAACTTATATATAATGGACAAGATCATGCGGATTGAGGAGAACTTTGCAACAGTGAAAAGGTCTCCTCGTAATCAACGCCTTCTTTTTGTGTAAAACCTTTAGCAACTAATCGTGCTTTATACTTGTCCCCTTTGTACCATCGCCTATCTTTTAATCTTTAGTACCCATTTATACCAATCGCTTTGCGATTGAAAGGCAGATCAACAAGTTCCCAGACTTTATTTTTCTCCATGGAAGCGATCTCTTCGTCCATAGCATTCACCCAATCGGCCGAGGTAGAAGATAATAATGCATCCTGATACGAATCAGGTTCATCATCATCAACTGCAACACAAGAAAATGTTTGCCCCTCAATATCGAAGTATCTTCGGGGAATCAATCCTCTTTCGCTTCGACGTAACTCAGAGCCTGCTGAGATGTCCTCCCACTGTCTTGACGAACTATAGGAGCATCATCATCTTGAAAAGATAATTCCCACTCTCCCGAGATACATGTATTTCAAAAAGTTGTATTGGAACCTTTTGCTTCTCTCATTGGGTATCTATCTTCAACGAAAGTCACGTCTCGGGATTCTATCTCAATCCATCTTCCATGGTCCTCATAAACTAGAATGTATCCCTTTGAATGCATAGGGTACCTAATGAACACGCATTCAATGGTTTTACAATCAAGTTTACCTCTATGCGAGTAGGTAGCAAAACATATCCCAAAGATCCCCAAGGGCGTAGGTTTAGAGAAGGAGTCCTCCTGAGACCACATCTCATATGGAGTCTTAGGAATAGATTTGGATGGGACTCTATTTAGGACGTATGCAATTAATTATTAAGTCGTCTCCCGAATGTGATAGAGAGATTGGCTTGAGCCATCATCGATCTAACCATGTCCAATAATGTCCTATTCCTTCTCTCTCGCAACACCATTTTGTTGTGATGTGTAAGCCATTGTGTCTTGAACTATTCCAACATTTTTACAAGTATGATTTAAACGTTTGTATGTATACTCGCCACCTCTATCGGATCGAAGGATTTTAATCTTTTTTTCTCAAGTCGATTTTCCACCTCACTTATTGTATTTAAGAAAACAATCAAAAGCCTCATTTGTGTGAGATGAGATACACATATCCATAGCATATAGTAATCGTCAATGAAAGTGACAAAGTATTGACATCCGTTTCGCAGCATGTACATTAAAGGGTCCATGTGATATCGAATGGATTATCTCAGTGTGCCCTTTGACCTAGCCGCTTTGGGAAATGGTTTCTTCGAAGTCTTCAGGACACACAATGTTCACAAAATGGCAAATCAACTTTGGATAAGGAGTCATACCAGCAAACATAACGTACTAGTCTTGTCATACGATCCTTTCCAATGTGACCTAACCTCACGTGCCATTTTGAGATTGTGGATACTACATTTTCATTCGACATAGCAGTTACAAAGTAATAGATGCATTATCACATTCTATGTCTAGAATAAATAAACGAAATTAAATTACCCCATGCAAAAATGAGGTTATTGAATCGTCTCAAAGAAACTCTTGTCTCAAAAATCGAATATCAAAACCATCACTAATAACCTAGGATTGAAATTAAATTCACGCATCCCCGGTGCATATAGAATATTACGGAGTATGATAGTTCGCCTATGGACGACGTAGATGGAAAACGCCAATCCCTTGACGTCTTCAACAAAGACATTATTGCCCATGTAAAGCTTGTAACTCCCCTTGGCTAGGTGGAATTCCTCGAGTCCTCGACGACTACTTGTCACGTGCTTTGTTGCGCTGAATCCAAAATCCACTCGTTAGATATAGTATCAATAAAGGATTTCGTAACAAACGCCTACATACAAAGTATCAGTTGAGAAATTACCGTCTTTTTATGGGCGCTCTGTCGAGCATAATGGCCGGAATTTCCAAGATGCAAAATGACTACATTTGTCTTTTTCTCGCTTCTTCTTTCCATTCCCCTTTCGAGATTTGGAGCAGTCTTTGTGGTCTTAGATTCTTGGTTATTCTTCTTCGCCTTGGAGCTTTAGACCGTTTATTGTTAGCTTTTATGGGTTTTCCACTACAAAGGCCCTGGCCGAACTTGGGAATAGCATTCATTTCAACCTCACGTACCAATATGGCACAGAAAAGTCTCTGAACGTAGTGATAGAATCAAGCATAAAAAAATTCTTTTGATTTGGGCCCATGATTGAAAAAGGAACGGTGCATGGCTATAATCTTTTGATTTTAATCAATTTACACCCAACATTCCTAAGGGCACCTATCATTTGCTCCATCTTACGGATATGATCTTTGATGGGGAGAGTAATGACAGGCATCCTATACTCCCGGAATTCCAATTCCATTGCCCTAACTCTTGCATCGACTTCACAGCATAGGCATCTGTCAAGTGCTTAGAATTCCTTATAGCGGTTTCATGCACTTCATACGTAGGTATGAGTTCTTTGTGCATGGTGCTAAGAAGAACATTTACGGGCTGAACGATTTTGTTTTTCGCCACTTATTGTAGCGAGTCATCGCAACCCTATGTTCTTGTAAATTTTCGTTTTCAACTAAGATGGGTTCCTCTTGAACTACATCGAGTGTGTGAGATATATCGTCCTCGTCTAGAAGACATCGCACCGCGCGGGACCAGTCTTCATAGTTGTTGCCGTCGAAATGTTGTCCTTTCAGTTGTTCAGCGATCAACGCTTTGGTAGCCATCTCTACATTGCATGAGTATCACTACTTAGCGAAGATCTAGGATATTGACACTAATCATCAGCATTTCTACGTGTTACATCAATTTTCATAATATAAAAGTCAGTCAACACATCTTAACGAGATCTGAAAGTCCACATACCCGAATGGGCGGTGTAGAACAATCAAGTTCTCAAATTAAGATGAAATTGGTATTTTTATAAAACTATAATTGTATAACATGCAACCTTCCATTAGATGGTTGCATACATCATTTGGTGGAAGACTTTTAACTCCCACTCAGGTTATGCACAACCTTTAGTTTTTAGGGAGGATTCTAGCACTAAGTTTTTCTATATGTTCAAATGAAAAATAAGGAGGGCTTAGATCTAAACACATCAAGCCTAATTATTTCACAAATGTAAACATCATCAAAAAAAAAAAAAAAAAGTGCTAAATATAAAGAGAGGATAATCTTCACTTGTGATCATGACCATTAGAGATAGATTCGATCATCACCGGTAATGTTCAATATTGATAATTGATCCTATCATCAACATTGATCATCATGGTTGATGATCGTTTCAATCACTAATGAGTTTTAGATCAACGGTGAAGAAGTTATAGTAAAGGAAACATGAATTCAACAAATATTTGCATTTATCTTTCAACAGATCTACTCATGTGGAATTAGTAAAACTAAACATAGTATCCTCAGCACGTGTACAATATCACCAACACATGTACAATAACACCATAACACATGTAGGATGAATACCACACACGATGTACAGAGAAACAAGAACGTGTTGCATTAGCTGAAGACACGTCATACATTTGCCGACATTGCACAATAGTTTTAAGATCTAATTCATCCATCAAAACAAGAAAATATATATATATGTGCTAGCCCAAGAATCAGATGGATCCATTTCTCTAACCGTTAGCATTGTCTGGTGGATGAGACTATAAACACCACGTTGTGTGTACATCACACTGCCATAGAATCAGATAACTCTCCATAAGAGAGTATCAGATAAGAGCGTAAGATCATTGCAATGCTAACGGTCGATGCGTGCATAGCACGCCGAATCAATTGGCGTGAGACTACAAAACATTATGCCGATCGTGAGATCGGTGTGTGCACTTCACGCATAATTCAGGCAGAGTCTCAATCCCACATCATGAAGATCCATGTCTTGAATAATGTGTGGAACAAAGCCCATCTATTCATTACATCCGTTAGACGTAAATGAATCTACAGGCAATGCACCCCTTATTTCTTGGTTGAATTTCTTTTTCTACATGTGTGACCCACATCATTGTTATATCCGTGGGATTTTTGAGGTATGTCATCCCCATATTAGGGACCATCTGATGAAGCTATCATCATTCACACATGTGACTTCAAGTCTATTAAATTCAAATGTATTAAACCGAGTTCGCCAAGAGGATAGACGGTTTGGATATCACTTATACCATGTGATCAGTCCTACATGAATGGTTGACGTCATAAAAAATATTTGGTGTGATAAAAGCAAGCTATATTTTAGAGGTGTAGTTCAATACTACTTGTATATTGTTGGTATGATGCATATCAACCAATCCTCCTCTCACGTACACGGTAGCAATTTATTAGTAGTGTATTACAATACAACAAGTATTGCTTGTAGCTGATGTGATGCACATCAGCCTACACGTGTGTTTAGCCATATGTAACACATGGGTCTAATGTGTACATGTACACATCATTCAAGTACACGTGTTGTAGTTGAATACAACAACTTTTGTATAAACTGATGTGTGTTTCAATACAACATCTATATAAGTTGCATAGGTTATTTAAACAACAGCTTGTTGTGAACGTTAATCAATCATGTGTATTATACGTGTACATGAGTACAACAATGGTAACATGTGTGCTTTTCATCAATGCTATATTATACACGTGCATATCACTATATGGAAAGATGTTTCCCAGTATACATGTGTATAGTAGAAGCTATATTAAAGATGATGATATTAATGGTGGGCCATTATACTTATCGAAAAAAAAATAGGCCACCTACCTCTTTTAGATGATAGTATAAATTGGAGATCCGCCGTATATGAGCTCTGATACCCTTGTTGGTAAATGCGGAAGATGAGCCCTCAAGATCGACGGTCTATGCACGTAATTTGGAACCCTGATAGAAAGCTGAAGAACGGTGCTCCAATGGCCCGCTTCTATCTACTCTCTGGAGCAGATCGAACTTTTCACACCTCGATCCTACGGTATATAGTGGCCCAGATTACTATGGATGGACTAGATCGTCGTAAGGACAAGCTAATATACAGGTGACTACTATAGGATACTCTCTTCCTCTCTCTATTCTCTCCGTGTTTCAGTATGAATCGATTGCTTTTCATGAGAGAAGCGCACTCCTTATATAACAGAGGAAGGAGAGTTTAAGTGGGATTGGGATAAGGCCACATCATCCGGTCTTATCCCTATCTCCTATCATAAATCAAATTCAAAATTGAATTTGAAATATAACAGAAGAGGAAAAAGGCCGTAAGAAGCCAAAGCTCGTGGGACCCACCCACTAGTGATTGCTCACCAGTGGGCCCCACTGGCCCACGTCCAACAGCCTTTCCTACTGTGCCCTCTTCATTGACGAAGGAAAATACATTTCTGCTCTTGGAATGGATTCAGAATTTAAGATCTAAGGGGGTGCAGATTCCTGGCAGGTTCTTGCAATGCATCAAGAAAGGGAGTTGGCTGAAGACATCTGTCGGTTACAAGCCTCCCTCGGAGACATTCCTATCAAGCTCTGACTGGGGAAGCCTTCTTCAGATGGGGTCCATGATGGTCGATATCCCCTTGATCGACCAGGAATTCTACGACTACAGGATCAGTTACTACAAGGAAGAGCTGAAAACAATCGGGGTGATGTTTGAGTATGGGGAAGCATGCCAGTTCATCGGCGACCAGCTTATGAAGCTAGCCAATTCCAAGATGCCAATGAGAGCGAACGTGCTATTGATGTTGCAGTTGATAAAATTCATGCGGGAGAAGTACCTGTTACCGGAGGAATTCATCAAGAGTCTCAAAGGTGGGAGTTGGCTAAGGACCACTCATGGCAACAGATCTCCAGTGGGGTCCATTTTATATGGGCCTGAGTGGAAAGCCGTGTTGGAGATCAGCAATCCACCCTTCGTCGACAAAGAATACTATGGCGAGGACATGCTCTTGTATAAAGCGGAGCTTCAGCTGCTTGGTGTTGTAGTTGGCTTTGATGTGAATTGCCGCATCAACATTGTGGTCAACCACTTCAAATTGCCTGTCTCTTTAACTTCTCTGTCAGCAGATAGCGTTCTTTTGATATTGGAGTGCATTCGAAATTCGGGATCGTCCAACCAAATCACAAAGAAGCTTAAAAATCAGAGATGGGTAAAGACCAATCTCGGTTACCAGTCACCAGCCAACTCTTTCTTGTTTGATCCCGAATGGGGATGCCTTATGAAGGTTGTCAATGGAATGCCATTGATTGATGAACAATTCTACGGGAGCGGGATCCGCTCATACAAGGATGAGTTGAAAGCAGTTGGGGTATTTGTAACGCTACAGGGAGTGTCTAAGGCAGTCACTCTTCGTTTCAAAGAGCTTGCTAAGACGTCTTCTGTTAAAAAAGAAAATGTGCTTGCATTGCTAGCATGTTCTCGGCACCTAAAGGAAGCAAAATGTAGATTCCCCGAAGAGCTATTCAACTGCATACTCGAAGAAAAATGGCTGCAGACTCGTTCCCTTGGCTTCAGATCTCCAAAGGAAACGATACTGTTTGATTCAGAATGGGAATCTATCTGTCCAATCACGAACCTCCCTTTCATCGATGACAGCAACGCATGGTATGGAAAAGACATCCATGAATACAGAAATGAGTTGGAGGATTTTGGCGCTGTAGTCAAATTCGAAGATGGATCGAGGTTTGTAGCTGCCGGTCTTAGTATTCGAAAAAAGAGCAGAGTAACTTCAGCAAGCATGCTGTCACTGCTGAAATGCATTCAATACTTACGGAAGCAGAGCAATGCCTTACCAGAGGAATTCATGCGACAGATCAATAAGAAGTGGCTGAAGACGCATATGGGTTATCGATCGCCGAGCAAATGTATGCTGTTCGATTCGAAATGGGTTTCTCTAAAACGCAAAGATGGGCCATTCATTGATGAAGCTTTTTATGGGACTGAAATTGCATCATATCGAAAAGAGCTCAATGCGATTGGAGTGACTGTGGATGCTGAAAATGGTTGCCCATTGCTTGCGGGCCACCTCAGTTGCCATTCTCAATCTACAGTCATAACTAGAGTCTATGAGTATTTGAGCAGATTCAACTGGGTCCCAGACAGTAGGGAAGCTAGCTGGATTTGGATACCGAATGGAAGCGCCAAGGGCGAATGGGTGGGTCCGAAAGGCTGTGTCATTCATGACAACGATAATCTGTTCAGCTCACGGTTGAAGGTTTTGGACAAGTATTACAAGAACGATATACTTGGCTTCTTCTCCATGACGCTCGGAGTAAGCTCAAATCCAACTATCGAAGATTACTGCAGTCTGTGGACTGATCGGGAAAAAACTGACTACAAAATGGTGTACGAGGAGTGCTGTTCTTTCTGGGAATTTGTGGCAAAGCATTGGAATTCAAAGGTGGAGAAGCTTCTCTTGAGCAGTATCTCGAAGGTGCCTGTGAAGATGGCTTCTGAAGGATTCAGACTAGTTGACAAGCGAGATGTTTTCATCCCTGACGACCTGCAATTGAAGGATCTTTTTGAGGAGGCTTCTCAAGAACCAATATTTGTCTGGTATCCACAACAGAGCTTGCCTTCTCTTTCTCGCTATAGGTTCAATAAGATCTACAGCAGCATTGGTGTCCGAACCATTTCCGAATCCGTTCGAAAGGATGAATCTTCTGCTTTGAACAAGATCAAATTTGAGAAGTTAGATCAGAAATATGAGATGCTCCAGAACGGTTTGTTCCGAATTGCACTCGGGTTTCTCTCGAATCCTTCATTTGAGATGCCCTTGGAGGCGAGGCATCAGACAGTCAAAAACCTCCTCGGCGTCGAACTGTTTGTTTCGGACGAACCCATTACAGTAAGCTACAATCTGACACTGTCTTCAGGAAAGATCATCAAAACAAAAGCTGCACGAATGATTCGTTGGGATAGAGAGGATTCAAAGCTGTTCATTCAGAAGATGGATAAATCGTCCGGTAACAAATCCCGCATGGAATTCGCGACGTATTTCTCTGAAGTGATAGCTGAAGGGCTGTTATGGGTGGAGCCCGATCGAATTGCGGGCCTCCGCAAGCTTATCAAGATTGGGTGCTTGTTGGAATTCAAGGAGGTGGCGGTCGACTTCTTGCTGAAGACTAAGAATCTGCAGGTCCTCATGGAAGATGAGGAGTTCCTCAAATCTGAATTCTTATCTGCATAGAGACTTAATGAAGCATGGTTCGTACTGAAACTCTGTTTTTGATTTTGATACTTTGAAAATTGTGTCTCTCTGTTTTGTTTCTTGTTTGGATTTTGAAGCTTTTTGGAGTTCGTTTTTATGTCAGTGGAAGTTAGCTACTTGCTGTTGGAAGGTCAGGACAGAGATGAGTAGTATTCCAGTACAAATTCTTCCTACCTTGTTAAGGTGCAAGTCTATGTGGGGCCCACTTATAGCAGTGGACCATTGGGATGAAGGGGTCCATAACTGCAAGTTTGTGCTGGACCATTGCAATTTCTATTCTTGTTGATGGGCAGTGGTTCCTGGGATTTTGGGTTGGTAATTACATGGGCGGGGTTTGACACACTTTTGAGTCTCCATGGATGAGCTTGGGCCTGAGTATAAATGTCTGTTAATTCACCACTGTGGTGTGGTCCACCTAAAATTTGTTTTTGTTTCATTTTTGGGGTTAGCTCATAAAATGAGCTGACAAAATAAATGGATGGTCTAGACATATAATGCATTCATAGAACTGAGCAGCTGAATTTTACAATCAAGGTACCACCCACATTGCTGGTCCAAGGTCACAGCCAAGTAGCAGCCGCCCAATTGACTATGGCTCTTGCGTTTAATTTTTTCATAGTAAAATTGTAATATGATGGTATTTTTATATTACTTTAATGTCAAATCATCATTAAAATATGTCGATTTTCAAGTGGTCGTGAATCTCCTCCTCTGCCACATGTACTGCTTGACATCCTTTGTGATGTTGAGGGGGTCGTGGACAGTTTCATGGCTAAAATGGATCAGAAAATGCCCAGTTGACAACAGAAGTGATCGGAATTGTCAAAATTTAAAACAGACGTATATCACAAACCGGAATGAGCTATTGGACGTCCCATATATGATTTTGGGGTAGGTCGAGCTACTTTAGCCACCCAACCCCTATGTTGGGTTTTCTACGCCGAATTTGCGAAATACCATCAGATTAACAGTTGAAATTCTAGTTTAATTTCATTTTTACTATTTATAATAAGTTTTAAGCTTCTTCTTTTTTTTGTTAGCTTGTTAGTACACCCCACTGTCAGTTGACACTTCACTATTAGCCACCCCCACTAGGGATCGATACCAAGACCTCAGTGTTGAAATGAGGTATCTTTCACTCAGTCTACCTATTAAGTTTTAGTTTGGTTAGCTAACTAGACCACACAATAGAAAACAATGGAGATTGAATGCCCATCATTAGAAACTTCTCATGGGCACAAAAGTTTTGGATCAAGTTGATATTTTTAACTTTACATTATTCAGGTTGTTACTCAGGTACCACCTTACTAGGTGCATTTTACCCTTACTATGTGGGGCCACTTGGATGAATGTGTTGTATAGCCACACTGCCGATCCATTTCTTCAGCTCATTTTAGGATGTAATCCAAAACTTTAGCAGAGACAAATCTCTTGTGAGCCATACGAGATACTGGTAAATGACAATTAAAAATTTTTTGTAGGCCAAAAAAGTTATAGATCATGCTCATCTTTGTATTTTTCCTCCATCAAGGTCTGATTGACCTATAAACAAGTTGGATGATAAATAAATATCATGAACTCTTATTGTGTGCCTTGAGTAGTTTTCAATGGCAAGCATTCAATTAGCCTTGTTTCCTGTGGTGTGGTCCACCTGAGATTTGGATATGGTTAATTTTTTGAACCACATCATAAAATAAGCTTGAAAAATAGATGAATACAAATAGATGGATAGTATAGACATACAACACATCATCAAGGTGAGCCCCAATGTAAGGGTAACACCTAATCCAGCTGATGATGATGTTGAATCAGATGATTTTTGCCCCCAAAGAACCTGCTCTCCATGCCTTGTGACACTGTTCGTTTTACAACCGTGCTTGGGCTAGCTTCTCAAGTGAACCGTTTTGTGGAAGACATATCAAGTGAACCGTTCAATCACAGAATTTCAGAAATGTACGGTCATCAATCCATCTACATGTCACACGCTGGATGCAATGCACTGCAAACTTTTTATCTTTTTCCTTCATCCAGGTTTTCGTGACCTTATCAACAGGCTGGATGGAAAATGAACATTACAGTGGGCCTAGAAAGTTTTTAATGGTGGACATTCAGTCAACACTGCTTTCCTGGTGTGGTCCACCTGAGATTTGGATTTATCTCATTTTTGGGAACTTGCTCTAAAAATGAGCTGAAAACATGGAAGGACAGCGTTGATAAAACCCATACATTATGGTAGGGCTCACATAGCTTTGACAGCAGCTAGCTGGCTCATGTTGGGGTCACTAGCCAAACCGCATCCCGTTCGTTGTTGATGCGCTTGCGTAAATGCAAATTCCTCGAGAAAGAAATTCTTGAACCATTCAAGTGAGGAGAGGTTGAAGAAGTGAATCTCGGGAAACGAACTAACTCAGCAAACGTTTGAGAAATCCGAACTGTAAAACTCTTGGTTGGTAGTGTGAAATTTATAATAAAATAATCTAAGATGATACGGTTATCAATCGGTCCACATATCACACGCTATATATAATGTATTGTAAACTTTTTATTCTAACCGTTAATTTTCCTCGTATTGGATCTATCAAGTAAATGAATATATTTCTATTTTGATAATAACGTTTTTGTATACTAAATGAATGGACATGATCTCGTAGAAATGCCCTGATGTGGCTAGTGTGACGAAATCCACATCTTCAATCTCTCCTCGCGTGTTTCTCCGTTGCTAACTATTTCTCCTGAGAAGGTTAAAGTGTCAATGCCGAATCACAATGTCTTTACAGTACGAGACCGTACATAGTCTGAATCAAATGTTCCTTTGAAATACTTTCCCACTCTTCATCTCCGTTACAAGACGCTTGAGTGTATTCGCATTATACGTGAAAAGGAGTCATACTTATGAAATATCCAAGCAGTTGTACAGCTAATATTCATTGTTAAGGTTCATCATGTGCAAACTCAGGCTGAAATGGTCACCATATGGGCCGAACGAGCACAACGCATAGTATAAATATACCAACGGTCTAAATTCAAGGAACACCTTTTCCAAACAATGTTATCATAACATCGTGATTATTTATTTTTATTTTTTTCCCAATAATTTCATCTATTAAGTTGGTATTGAAGGATGAGCGGTCCAATATTTTCCAAGCATGCGTCGTCTCCACTTGTAATGCTGGGTACACTTACAGGTGCACTCTAGACCCATGCCATTAACATATTCAAAAGGGTACTTTTTTTAGTATAGAGCCGGCTAATTACATACGTTTTTTCATTCGATTTGAAAAAAAATTAATTATCAAGCTAGGCTACTAGTTGTATGGACGAACTTAGAAAGACTTACCTTTTTAACTGCTTTACCCTGAGGTATTTTTGTCAAAAAATCAAACTCATATGTTAAAAATTTATATTGATGAGATATTTTCGAGCAACGAAGAAAAAGAAGCCATAGTACAAACTTATGGACAGTGCTAATTTTTTCTATTCAAAACTTTCCAAAGTTTGCTTGAAGCCTTGAATACGTCCCGAAGTATCGTAATATAAGTTGTTATAATATGATCCAAACCGTTTATATGATTACTATCTCATTTTATGGTGGATAATAAAAAATACTTCGAATCATATGATTTCAATACATTAAAATTTGGCTCTTTTACTTTGAATATGGACGTCTACCATAAACTTTGTTCAATCAAAGGATTAAAACATTTAATCTTGTAAAATTTTCATAAGTATGTCATCCAAGAAAATACTTATCACATAAACGGTCTGGTTTATTTAAAAATTCGATTCCAATGGCCAAAGTTGTCCCCGTGTGATACTGCAATCGTCCGGATGTATTCGAGCGTACCTCATTGGATAAGAACTAATCGGACTCGCGTCACACGTGTACTAAATTGAGGCATGTCTTAGTCGATCCTAATTGTGTGTATTCCATGACCTCAAACCATGCAAACATGATCACCAGGTGGGCCACGCATGCTCACAGAAGTTGAACGGATAGTTAAATCTCTACTAGCCGTTCATTTTTTCTACAGGTACGCCCAACCTGATTATCACACGGGCCTGTTTTCTCCACACGTGTCACCTACATAGTGTGTTAGGATGCTGAATTATACACGGATTAAGTAGTGTAGCATACAGCACCCAGGTAGGAACTCGGTGCTGCTGGAAAAGCTCCGTGGGCCCTACCATTATGTATGAATTTTATCCACGTCATCCATCCATTTTGTTAACTCATTTCTAAGGCCAAAGCCCAAAAATCAAGCATATCCAAATATTAGATGGACCACATCACAGGAAACATCAGTAATTGAACACTTACAATTAAAACCTTCTTAAGGCCCACTGGGATCCTTACCCTTGCTCGGGTGGTAGCCTCTCAGGAGTTTTAACACCTGGTCAAGATTTGAGCATCCATAGGAGGTGAATTCCGCGTGTGTGGGGGTGTGTAGAAAAAAAAAAAAAACCATTAAGTAGGCTATATAGAGGTCTACATGAAGGGAAACTAAAATATCAGCTTGATACAAAACTTTTGTAATTCAGGAAGTTTTTAATGGTGGGTGTTTAATCAAAAACTCTTTCATATAGTTTGGTCCACATGAGTTTTGGATCTATCACATTTTTGGGGAAATGCACTAAAATGAGGGTGCAAAATAGATGGACGGTGTGGATAAAACACATACATCATGATGGGCCCACAGAAGTACGCAATCCGAGTCCTGATGAATCACTCGAATTCCAGTTTCCACGTGCGAGGCGAGCGGAGTTTCAAAATGCACTCGAGCGAGTGCGATTAGTTTTTCCCTCGCTCTCAGTGATTCTCTTTCGGTTGCTTTTTGGGCTTTTCCATGTTTTTTTCTTCTTTGCTAAGCATATCTTCTCCTATATAAGAAGTGAAATGAAATGCAGAGAAATACGTTTTCTGGTTTTTGATTTCCTGCATTTGGATTCCCATAAGAAATATTATTCCGGTATTTCGCGACTGAGAGTAGCGATGGAGACGAGAACGCCAAGAGAGCATATTGTGTATATTAGGAGAGAGACATTCTCGATCGGAGGAAAGCCAAATCCTCTAGCGGGAGCTCTACATCAGGCCGTTAATTATCTGTCCGCCGAGCTGTATACTAAAGACATTCATTTCCTCATGGAGCTCATTCAGGTCTCTTTCTCTCTCTATGAATTCTCTCAGAATTGCAAATTGGATGGGCCTCACAGCCCGAAGTTGGGCCCAGGCCCATAACGTAATGGACTGGGCTTAATCCACAGTGACTAATTCCATTCTTGGGGAATTTTAAAATTTTGAGGGTTTTCGCACGAAAATCTTGCTAAAAATTAAAAAATTATTTTAATTTAAGAAATAATTTTAAATAGGATTTTTATGGCGAAAATGCCTCCATGATTCTGATTTTTTTTTACCAAATAATGCCTCCATGAACCCACACAATAAATATTAGGTATCCAATCATGAGGTGGACCAATTTATAAAAGTTAATATACACCACTCAAAACATCCAAATTCAAGTGTAGCCCATCTGATCATTTGATTGCCTTGGTTTTTTGTTTATACAATCTCCATAATAAGGTGCATATGTTAGATGGCTTGGATGTTGTACACGTACCATGTAGTCTTGATTTTCACTAATTTTTAAAGAGAAATATAGATGTTTTTTTTTAAATTTAATATCCTTACTCAAAAAGCGACTCTTTAGGAATTTTGTGACTTTTGTTTTGTCATCAAAATTAGAATTTAAAATGCTAATGTATAACATGTGAAAATTTATTTTAAAAATTACTTAATTAATATAGAATTTACATACAGGTATCTTTTTCAAAGGAGTTTTCAAAAAACCACCTTCATCCAGGTCTATGTGACCTTATGAACAGGTTGGATGGTAATTAACCATCACGGTGGAGCCTGCCTAGGAAGGTTTCAACGCGAGCTTCATTATCACCGCTGCTTCCTGTGGTGTGGTCCACTTGAGCCTTGGATCTGTCTCCATTTTGGGCATATACCTTACAATGATATGAAAAACTGTATGGACGGCGTGGATAAAATCTATACATCACGGAAGCCCCTCAGCGGCCCTGTCCGTTCCTAGCTAAAGATGGGCAGGGTAGTACCCAATCCGCGTCCTCCTCCATGGAACCACGTGCCAGCATGGCAGACAGGTACAATATTCAAGTCGCTCACCAGGTGGGTCAGACTTAAAGATATTCTAGGTTAGAAAATGAAGCTTGTACACTCATCAGGTGGGCCATGATTTTAAAAATGAGTGGACGTTTGTTCCATATAAACCGTAGCCATCTTCATATTGTTGGACTGATCAGACTCTAGGAGCAGGGAATCTATTGGTAGGGCCCCCTGATAGATGGATTGGATCTCATAACTACGTGCCACGTTGCCAACTTTGGTGGTGTGTCCATGAGCTGCCTATACACACGTACGCTTTATATAGGAAAGCGCTTTCAAGCGAATACCGGCCGTCCGTGACTGGGCATGTATCATATTAATGGTCCATTATCCCCATCACTTACTGGACTGGTACTGTTAGAAACGGACGTTCGGATACACCGAAAAATATAAAAATAAAAGGCTAAATCACGTATAAAATACGTTGTCCTTAAAGCGTGATTCGCCTCGTTAACAACTGCTGATGGGTTATAGGCGAATTGCTTCCAAGATAAGATAAGCCTTATCTAAATCGAGCTGGCAGACTCAGACAATACAGATGTTTATAGTATTTTATAATGGAGATTTGGATTGTATCTGATTTTATGGGAGAGATGGTGTGTTGAGATGATGAAATCGGACTGAAATGGTTCAGTTTATATAGGCATCAGGTATAACACCGTTGATGTGTGGTATTCAATGGCCCACAACGTTTGAAAACGTTTCTGGCCGTTGTCAATTAATCCCAGACGTTTCTGGTCGTCAGATCAGAGAATCCGACCGTTGGATCATCATAACTCGTCCGTTTTCGGACCGTTGTGGCTATCCGTTTTTAGAAACGGCTGGACGTTTCAAGGTGACTTATCGCACCGCGATCGCACTGGTTTGCGAGGGAGCGACCACTCTGCGACATGATGCGCACGTGTGAAGTGCGCCATCTAGTGCCACTAGAGTCACGCTGCCCACGCCCGTGCTCGAACGTGTATGCGTGTGTTCTAGAACACGCATATGAGTATCACCTCCTCCAAAAACTCCAAGTAAGAATACTCTTCACAAGTTCTCATATAAACCACAAAACTTTTCTTTACATTTCCGATGTGGGACAAAGCACACACACCGCACTTTTGCATTCAAAAATTTCAAAAAACGTTGTGGTGGGAAATTCCTGAAATTTTGAAAAATTCGAATTTCTTTTTTATTTTTTAGAAAACCACTGAATTTCAACAGATCCCACCATGCATGTATGGCTATCCTTGAATCATATGGATATGGGATGATCCTAACCGTTCGATTGATGGAGATTCCATCATTTACATTTTTCTTTTCTTGACCTTTAAGCGATAAGATTCACTCAATGATGAAAAATTCACCACTTCATCATTTTAACTAACTTAACTGTCACACATTTATTCCTTGTTTCTTTCACCATTTCATCCTTGTAAAAGGAATGTTCACATACACTTCACTGGACCATAAGTTATGGCCCATCTTCTATACACGTGTCAACATGCCACATGTGCATGAGTCGTCCAATAGGTGGGCCTCACCACATAGATCTCTTGGTTTAAATTCAGGCTGATTCAATCATGATGGGTTGATGCAATTAAATGAATTTGGATTGTGAATTTTACAGAACGCAGAAGATAACGAGTACTTGACTGGCGTCGATCCATCGCTGGAGTTTGTCATCACATCAAAAGACATCACTGAAACCGGCGCCGACTCCACTCTACTTCTATTCAACAATGAAAGAGGCTTCTCCGAGAAGAACATTGACTCCATATGCAACGTTGGAGGATCCACAAAGAAAGGGAAGAGGCAACGTGGATACATTAGAGAAAGGTATTCCAATTCCGTAACAGTTATTCTTCTCACCACTTCTTTACTTGATTCTTCCTGGTTTTTTTTTTTTTTGGAGCGGATAAATTACAACATCTCTAATTGTTTCCATTACAAGAATTTCGATGGGGTTACGGTCTAACTCGAACAAAGTCGGGATGACAAATAAAAGAGGTCATAATATTGTCTTAAAATGATCTGGTAACAATAGATGATGTCCTTATATCTTAAGATGTTTCTTTTTGGAAAGAAGCTATAAATGATGAGATGAGTTTTATAATGTAAAATGGAACATGGAAACTTGTGGATCTACCACGGGATCGAAACAAGTATTTCTTTTGTTGATAACAAAAATTAAAGTTGTTGTGTATAAATTTCGTCATCGTCTAGATCTCCCACTAGAAATTGGAAATGTCGCTAGGGGCGTTTGGATACTGCCAATTAAGTTTTTTTTTTTTTTTTTTCTTGCCTAGGTTAATAGGTTAGTTTGGTTATTAATATTAAATATAAGTGGCTTTTACAAAAAAGTAATTTATTTTTAATTACTTTTCAACTTCTAAATGTAAATTATTTTTTTCATTTTTATTTGTAACAGATTTATGGCCATCAACTCCTTCTAAGTTCTTGTGTGTTTGGAAAATCATCCAATGAATAGGTAAATTAATGGGTAGATGGTATAGTACTGGGCCCCACATGATGGATGATCTACATCAAAGGCCCCCTCTAATAATGAATAGCCCACATTCAAGGCGAGCCCCGCATGATGGGCAACCCACATTGAAGGTGGGACCCACATGATGGGCAACCCACATCAAAGGTGGGCTCCACATGATGGATGGATGGGCAATTAATAATGGTTGGCCAACATGATGGATTATCCATATCAAGGTGGGCCCCACATGATGTACAGTCCACACCAAAGGTCAACCTAATGATGAGTGGCCCATATCCAATGCGGGTCCTGCATGATGGACAACCCACATGGGAGGTGGGCCCACATGATGGACTGTCCACATCAAAGGTGGGCTCCACATGACGATAAGTGGATATTGAAGATGGGCTCCCTATGATGGACAATAACATTGATGGTGGCCCCACATTATGAATAACTAACAACAAAAGTGGGCCCTAACGAACTGTGCGCTTTAAAGGTTGGCTCATAATGATGAATGGCCCACAACCAAGGTGGACACTGCATGATTGACAACTGACATCAAAGGTGGGCCCCTACATGATGGACTACCCACATCAAAGGTGTGGCCTGCACAAATGAAGGATCGACATCAAAGGTTGGCCCCACATGATGGACGGTGGATGTAAGTCGGATTCAGGATAATTACTTACGATGTTGGATACCAAATAATTAAATATGATTTTTCTACTTTTTGGATGATAAATATGTTGTTTACCAAATATATTTATCTGCTGAAGAAACTTAGATAAGCTAAAGTAACTTACGATCCAAATGCCCCTGGATGACCCATGTAATTGAACTTCCACTTGGGTGGGTCCTTCCATATATCTTCGACGGTGGAAAAATACCTCTGTTCAGACAACCGTAACAGTTCAATGTTGAGACATACAGAAGGTTGATGGAAAAGGACATTTGGCAACTGTCAGCGATGAATGTGAAAAGGTCCCCCAATTGGACGGGTGGCGTTGCACATTGTGTCATTGGCAAACAATACCCTATCCATGGTGGGAACCACCTCATCAAGGTTCTTCACAATGGATGTTCGTGACATGTGTCCAATGAGAGAGCAGTGCATCGGATAAGAACTTGTTGAGCTCCCCAATTTTATCATGGTGGGACCCACCTGATGAATGGTCTTGACAATGGATAGTTGTCCAACTTGAGAGCAGTGTAGCAGATACGAACTGTTGGGATTTTTGGCCTGCGGAATCACACAGATCTAGATCTAGGATGGTAATCCAATGGCACCAAGCACACACAAGAAAAGAGAATACATAGATTTAACGTGGAAAACCCTTGTGGGAAAAAACCACGGCACAAAGCGACAGATCACCACTATGAAAGCATCAATTACAAAGAGAAAGGACTTACCCGATTCGAACAACCTCGAATCTCACCCTTGCTACACCCTTTAGAAACCCTGGAACCCTTTTAGAAAGCCTTAGCATTCATCACCATACCCTAGAAAAGCCCTAGGGATACCTATTTATAGTTTAGGAAACTTCCCTTCCGCATCCCAGTTGCGAAAGGACTCAAATCCGCAGTTTCGCGCAAAATCGCGGAACAAACTGCGTAACCTACGACTAGTCCTGGCTCTCCTACGACTGGTCGTAGACCACCTACGACTAGTCGTAGACCACCCACGACCAGTCCTAGCTACAGTAAAAAACAGCAAAAACTTTCTGGACTTTGAGTCGTACAAGGGCTCGAACCTACGACCGGTCGAGCGTCTCCCACGACCAGTCGAAGCTTCCCACGACCGGTCGAACGACCTCAAAACCTTAGATTTAAGACTTTTCTCAACAATCTCCACCAAGTCTTCAATCTTCAACCGTGTAGCTCCTTGACCTCTTCTCTTATCTCTGCTTCACATCATAGCTCAAGATCACACTCCGTCCTTCTTTTCCGCCATCGCCGAGCCCAGAGAAGTTTCACAGAACTTGAACTTCTCTACAGGAATTTCTTGTTGATCATGTCTGTCGGATCTAAATCCACATGCCCAACCACCTTTGCTCCTGTCTTCACAAAAGAATGACGTAGTCTTCTTACCATCTCACCGCTACTCAATATTGCTTGCCGGGGTACTTGCTCACAACACTGATAGCCTGTGAAATAACCGGTCTAAACCAGACCATGGCATACACTGCCCACCGCATTCGAATAAGGCTCATGAGATATCCTGCTTTTCCTCATCTGTTTTGGGACATATCCTGAGGAAAACTTGAGGAGAGATGCGTAGGGAACGCTCTCCAGCTTTACCTGGCACATCACATCCTGGATTAATACCTACACACAAGGTATTCCTCCTGTGATTACCAAAGCCTACTCCTCCTTCAGTCTCAATGCCGAGAACCATCTTTGCAGCCCCCCGATCCTTCATCCTGAATGTCCCACCATGAAGGAATCAAACCACTGCCTAGGCGACAGGTCGAACCACGACCTCCTGCAAAGTCTTTTCTCAGCCCCTTTAACTTCGAACCGCTCTGGTTGCTTCATGTAGATCTGCTCTTCACTTTCCCTTACAGAAGTGCAGACTCCACATCCATCCTTCCAGCTCAAGATCATGTTGGCCAACCAGTGCCAAACATGGATCTAATAGACACCTGCTATACCGTCGGCATGAATATCTCTGAGAAGCCGATCCCTTCTCTCTGAGCATAACCCTTCACTACCAACCTAGCCCTGTATCTATGCTGTATCCTCCTGAAGATCCACCTGCATCCAACCGCTCACCGGTTCACTGGAAGCTCCACCAGCTCCCATATGTCGGTCTGGTACAACGAATCCATCACATCGCCCATAGTCACCTTCCACTTCTCAGCACCAGGCTCACCTAGAGCCATCAGAATAGAAGATGAATCCCCTGCAATATTGGAGTCGTCCATGTACCTTGCCGATATCCTGCGATCATGCTGTATGATTCTTCACACAGGTGGCTGCTCCACCTGCTCTGTATCCCTGTCCGCACGTCTCAGCCTTCCTGCCCTGCCCGCTCATGTGGCCATGCCCATCATGCCACACACGTGCAGAGGTGGAATTCGCTACATCCACTGTAGCTCCACCTTTTGAAGTGCTCCCGATCAACCTGTAAACATGATCGAGTCGTTGCGCTTTCATGACTACCCGTGCCCCCTTGGATACCTTAAGAGCACCATCAATACCTGTGTACTTGCATCCCTTTGCCTCAAGCACACCAAGAGAAATCAGATTCTGCTTCAAATCAGGAACGTGCCTCACATCTGTCAGGGTACGCTCCACCCCATCAAACATCCTGATGTGCACCGTACCAACAGCCACAACATTACAGGCAAAGCCATTGCCCATAAACACCTGTCCACCATCGCACTCCCTATAGCTGGTGAACCAACTCCGATGAGGAGTTATGTGAAAAGATGCCCCCGTGTCTAGCATCCACTCGTCCTTACGATCATCGTATGACCGTCTGAGCGAAGACACAGACAAAACATCACCATCACATCCACTCGATTCATCTGACGTGGCAGTGTTAGCCTCCCTGCATGAAGCCTCAGAATCTTCCCTCTTAGATTTAGGATTTTCACAATCCCTTTTCACATGTCCTTCTTTCCCACAATTCCAGCACTTTACCTTTCCTTTGCCCTTGCCCTTGGATTTGGATCTAGAACCTGAAGAACCTGTACCTTGTTCAGAATTCCTACCTACTGTAAACAGTGCATCAGAAGACGTCCCCATGTTGCTGTCTAGATGTCTCATAGCCTTCCCTTGAAGGGCTGAGATAACAGTGTCGACACTCAGGGTTTTGTTCATGCTGCACATAGTATCCTTGAATGACTCATAGGATGCAGGGAGAGAATTCAGCAACATACATGCTTGTTCTTCATCTTTCATCACTTCCTCTATATCCAGCAATTTGCAAACCAATTTATTAAAGTTGCTGATGTGAGCCTCCAGATCTCCACCCTCTGCCATCTTGAAGTTATACCACTGCCGCTTCAAGTGCAGACGATTTTCAGAGGATTTCTTCGCATAAACATCCTCTAACTTCGCCCATAACTTAGCCGCAGTTTTCTCCCTCATGACGTTGTAGAGAACCTCATCCGTAAGACATAAACGGATCGATGATAATGCTTTCTTATCAAGAGTGTTCCAATCACCATCAGTCATAGTGGACTTCCGCTCCTCAAGAGCACCATCCTCGCTTTGCTTGATTAAGGAACTCATCATCTTGATCTTCCATAACTCAAAATTATTTTTCCCTGAATACTTCTCAATATCATACCTGGCGCTCGCCATTATTACTAATCCCTCAGATTCAGATCTGTGTCCCAACCGATTGCTTTGATACCACTTGTTGGGATTTTTGGCCTGCGGAATCACACAGATCTAGATCTAGGATGGTAATCCAATGGCACCAAGCACACACAAGAAAAGAGAACACATAGATTTAACGTGGAAAACCCTTGTGGGAAAAAACCACGGCACAAAGCGACAGATCACCACTATGAAAGCATCAATTACAAAGAGAAAGGACTTACCCGATTCGAACAACCTCGAATCTCACCCTTGCTACACCCTTTAGAAACCCTGGAACCCTTTTAGAAAGCCTTAGCATTCATCACCATACCCTAGAAAAGCCCTAGGGATACCTATTTATAGTTTAGGAAACTTCCCTTCCGCATCCCAGTTGCTGAAAGGACTCAAATCCGCAGTTTCGCGCAAAATCGCGGAACAAACTGCGTAACCTACGACTAGTCCTGGCTCTCCTACGACTGGTCGTAGACCACCTACGACTAGTCGTAGACCACCCACGACCAGTCCTAGCTACAGTAAAAAACAGCAAAAACTTGCTGGACTTTGAGTCGTACAAGGGCTCGAACCTACGACCGGTCGAGTGTCTCCCACGACCAGTCGAAGCTTCCCACGACCGGTCGAACGACCTCAAAACCTTAGATTTAAGACTTTTCTCAACACGAACTTGCTGAGTTCCCCAATTTCATCATCATAATCATAGTTATTTGGAATTACTTAAGTTTGAATATTTGAATTTTCTACAGTCTTTGTTTTTTTGTTTTTGTTTTTATCATGCATCCTCTTTTAGGCGTTCTTAAATCCTAATGCATTTTGGAAGTTGTCTTCGGTTATTAAGCTTTCTGTTCTTGCTGCAAGCTTGAAGTTATGTATGATAATCTGTAACATGCTCTTGCATTCATCTAACTGTAAGCTTCTTGTTTACTCAATGAGGTCTTGATTTTGGTTGTGGTCTGAATAGGGAGGTTTTTTATACTCCAACATATGACTCTCAATATGCTGACTATATTGTGCAGCTCAAATTCATAAGTCCCAAAAGTCAGATTGGTTGAACAATCCTAACCCTTGATATGTGGACACTTGTTTGTTGAAATAGTACCATTGGGTAATTTTGAAATGGTCAGATATCAAATAAACGTTTTCATAATACATCTAAACTGGGACCCGTAATTGGACATTTTGATTTGAATTACTCTTATACCACATATTCAATTTCTAAATAATTACCAAGTGCTCGCGTATCCTTCATCAGTCTGCCAGAGTATCAAAGTGATTTTGTTTTCCTTCTTACCATGCTCTTGTGAATAAGGGGCTCAATTTGAGAGCTTTCATCATCATCATAGCCTCAACCTAGCTATGTGGGGTTCATCAACATCATATGATCTTGTTCAAGCTATTTTGGGGTTGATCTTCATCATGGCCTTGTTCCAGTGATTGGGGTCTTTCTTCTCCAAAGCCTTCTCTTGGCTATTTGGGGTTGATCATCCATATCCTTATCTTAGCTATTTGGGGGTCCATCTTCATTTTAGCCATGTCCCAACTATTTGTCGTTGATCTTCATTGCACCCACATCCCAGCTTTTTGGGGTTGATCTGATCTAGGGGTGCAACTCAGGCTTGTTGGCTTGGGTTTTGGGTAAACTGAGTCCAACCAGACCTCAAGAGGAACCAACAGACCCAACCCAGCTTGAATTCCAAACTGAGGTGTCCAACCTTAAGCCTAGACCCAACAGGACCCAACCTTACTGAACCTAACCCATCCCAAGTTCATGTGACCCAACCTGAATGTGCTCAACCCAACCTGAATTCAAATTGGGTTGGCATTTTCCAACCCAGACCTGACCCAAGGACCTTGACGACCCGACTTGAACTCAAGTTGGATCAATCAAAGTTGCAGCCATATCTTTCTTGTGGACTTGTATTAGCTATTTGGGGTCAATCATCATAATGCCCTGGGTGGATGTACAAATCTTCTTTTGCTGATTGCATTCTAAATATGAATCTTCAAGATAACAGGCAGAAGTAGTAGGACTGGCTGCTCTCCTTCTACTTTATGTTGGCCTTTCAACCTGCTGACTTCTAGGTGGATTTTCCCGTTTCATCTTGGAAACTCCATAGAAACCTCATGGAACTTGAAAACTGTTTTAATAAAAAGATCCCTTTGTTGATGGGTGATGGGGACATCTCGTGCACACGCACGCCCCCCCTACGCACGTACACAAGGAGGAGGAGGAGGGCCCCACCATCGATCTGGATCGATGACGACATCCATGGAGGGCCTCCTGGTTAGAGGACTGTATTTTGGTTCCTTGGAGTGGACCCGATTATCATGTGGATCCCACCATTCGATCTCATGATCATGACCCACTACTCTAGATGATTTAGGATTTTCAGTTTTTCTTATTGTTGTTATTAGGAACATCATGAACGGTTTAGATTGCATTGATTAGTTGTTATTTTTGTTACTTCGTCTATAAGTAATAAGTGCACACATGGTGCGGCTTTTGGGGTATAGGGTTTTCTTATAAATAGGCAACCCCTTGTAGGGTTTTTCTCATTAAAGATTATTAATAAAATTCTGCATTTTCTTGCCTCTTAATTCTCAGAGTTGTGGAAATCTAATTGGGTGTGAAACCCTCCCTTCTTCGAAGGGCTAACTATTGTGGTGCGAAGCCACATCCACCCCAAATCGCCCCCACCTCCTACCCTCAATATTAATCCTCTCTTACAGCCATCTAATCTTCAAATCCACCTTTATTTTGCAGCCAATCCTTCTGTACAGCAGATTTCTAGAATTAGGCCCTGTAGGAGGGCCAAAACTTCGGCAAAGCACCTTGCTCAAACCAGTCATCCGATTGCCCTGAAACTTGGTGTGTGGGTGGCTCATCCCTGGCCGACCAACCCCTAGTTGGCCCTTTTTGGGTTCGTGGGCCCCACACACGTGCGAACAGTAATCCACGCACATGTGTCAGGCCAGCTTGATGTCCACACGTGTGGACTAATTACAGGTTCTCTCTTTCCTCTCTTTCACTCCTCTCTCACCTTATTTCCTTAACCCTAACCCTAGATAATCCTAAATCCTAAATCCTAAGTCCTATTCCACTTTTGCAAACCCTAGGTTTTCCCGATTTGAAACGCGTGAATCCCTTGGATTGGGAAGTAATCCTTTACATGTGTGGATGAATCTATTCTCCTTTGAGCATTGTTTGGTCTATAATTTTAATTGATTCAGCCCTAACATGTGTAGGCTTGGACCCTCGCAGATTGCCCTTGTTGAATGCTTGACCATATGTGGGATGTGGAATTTTTGTGATTGTTTCTAAATTAGTATGATCTAAAGCCTGAAATCTTGCATATCATATTTAATTTTCATGTCCTGCATCAATGGGGTAACTTTCGCTTTAAGAAAAGATCTTACTGACCAAATATCATTTATATCAAATAATCAATCCGAGTAACTTTAAACTCAACAAATCTCATCTACATTCACAATCAATATGATAACACCTAGTACCTTCTAGACACATTGAATTAAATTGCTTCTTCAAAATCATACTCCATTGATGCTCTGATAAACCCTCTAAAGACATGCTCTAGGAGATTGTTTTAATTTATACAATCAATATTCTAACTGACAAACCTTTCCTTCCTCATTGCGAATAGTTAATGTAGGTGGCACGTATAGGCCATCTACAAATCTTCATGTGAAAAGGATTTTTACTGTTATTATTATTATTATTTTACACCTTGTTGATTTAGACTCCTACCTTTATTTTTGGCAACAAAGAGAATTACCCAAACCGAGTCTAATATTAGACAAATGTAAGTATTGTGAATAGGTTTGATAAGACGCGTGTCTTCCGGGGTGTTGGAATTGGTCATCTAATCAACACACACACACACACACACACACACACACACACACACACATAGATGAATCTTATCAGAAAGAACAAGAATCCGAATATCTCCCATGGATGACAACACTGTCAACTCTTTTATTGATCTCTAATGAGAGGAAACGGTGTTTTAAATAGTTACACCATATAGCGTGTAGCTTACACTACGTAGCGTAGCTTAGCCTTAATGCTATGTAGCTCATGAAAATAGCTTAAGTCATGTATAGCCTACACTACATGATAATTTATGTAAGCTACATGATACATAAGACTACGCTGCATGCCACGTAGCTCACATTGGATGTTAATTTTCACTATTACATGAAAGTCAATGTTTTCAATAATTGGTTATTAAATCCTATTTTCAATAAAAATTACTTAAATCTTTTCAATGCTTTTAGTAAAATAATACAAGTAACAATATCAAATCTATTTCATTGCTCTTTCTTTACCTGTATATTTAATTATTGCCCTTTCCTATTACTTTAGACTGCGTTTGGTTGCACCAAATATGATGAAATTATGTTGATTTTATTATTAATCAGTCTCATTTGGCATAGAATATCATGAATTATTGCAACCACATGCAACCTTGATTAATGATCTATATGTAATTTGTAGCTTACGCTACACACTATGTAGCTTACGCCTTAAGCTTCACAGAAGTGAACGCTATGATACACGCTATTTGCTATTTAAAACATTGAGAGGAAAAAAAAAGAAAGAACCATAATATAAGGGAATAGAAAAAACAAGAAAAGCAATACAAGCTCATTGCAAAAATGACCCTCACGTTGTTTTTCTCTAAAAGTGGTGGGTTTTTTTTTTTTTTTTTTTTTAATATGCAAAATGAGAGAATAGTTAGAGAGTTATGTTCCCCAATCTCTTTGCTCATTTGCATTTCAAATTTGCAAAGCAAGGTTAGATGCTTGAGATCGCAAAATAGATGGATGCTTGGATGGATTGATGGAATGTGCAATAGAGTGAATGTGGCAAAACTGACGCAGGGATGAACGTGATGAGGATAAATACTCCGAATCCACGGAGCTTCTTTAGACTCCTCACAGAGACTTCTCGAATCCACGAGGAAAGAAAGCAGAAAATAGAAATAAATTCTAATAAAATTCGAAACTGATTAATTGATGAATAAAAACGAGTTCACAACCCTTTAAATAGGGGTACCAAGCAATGGGAAAGAAATCAGAATCAAACTACAACTACAACTCCTAGAATCTGCGACTTACTATAAATAGTAAACTTACTATTTATAGACGGTCGTGATGTCTACTAGCGCGCAAGGTTTTCGGCCAAAAATAGTAAGTGTCCTATTTGGCTTCACCAAACCGTTCTCCTAACTATTCTAAGCTCTTTTCATGTTGGGCGCAACTCCTGAAGCCCGACGGATGAAGAGTTATAATCAAACTAAAACTTACTATTTATAGTAAAAACGAAATTAAAGCAGGGAAACGACCATTGATCCAGGGGTTTTTCGCAATTCCGGGTGTTGCAACCCTGCATAACTGGGTTGGTTGGCTAAAGTAGCTCGTTCTACCCCAAAATCATACATTTTATGTCAGCTAACTCATTCCGGATTGTGAGATACGCCTGATCTAAGGTCCGACAGTCCGGATCACTTCTGTCGTCGACCGGGCCTTTTCTGATCCATCTTGGCCATGAAACTGTCCGCGACCTGCTCTACATAAAAAACAATCTAACCTGTGATATGAGCAACAAAACACAGGCGACAAGCACAAAAAATACCTATATAATGCCTAACATTAAAAATCACCTAAGAAGCTACCCAATGGATGAAATCACAAGCAGCACCTTATCATGACTCATTATTGAATTCAAACAAAGAGAGTAAGACAGTTGCATATTCAACACAATCCATACCATTTGCCAGTGTGAATCAAGTAGAATCTTTATTTCATTTGCTGAAAATTTTTGTATGTATTTCAATCTCCATAAGAACAGGGTTTCATTTACTATTGTATCCACTTTCAAAACCATAAAACCTTCTATTCATCTCTTTAAAACATCGTTATCATAACCATGATCATAGCCTTATACGAGTTATTTGGACTCAGCTGCTGCAATCTTATTACTTTGTCACACACCAATCTCAATATCTGAAACAAGAATTCTCATGATTGATTTGCAAAACACCTGGCATCAACCCTCCTCTAACTAGGCTCGGGACGGTGTGGAGTGTTTTTAGTGTTGAAGAATTCCTCATCCCTTGAAAACATGTTCATAATACACAGTTCTTGGACATGATCCTTGTTATCATTTCCACATTCAAAACCGTAGAATGTTTTTTATTCATCTCTTGAAAAAATATGGTTCTTTCATCATTCCAAAATTATCTCAAATAAATTTCCTTACCATTATCTGCCTTTTTTTTTTCGTTCAAATTTCTTATAGTATGATCAAAATTAACATTTTGGGTGATTGGCAGGTATTGGATTCAAGAGCGTATTCCTCATCACGAGCCAGCCTTATATTTTCAGCAGTGGGTATCAGATAAGGTTTAATGAAAGGCCATATCCGGACTGCAATCTCGGATACATTGTCCCTGAGTGGGTGGACGAGAACCCAACTCTCTCTGACATACAAAAAATTTATGGCACCGATAAAATCCTTCCGACAACGATTATAGTCCTGCCGTTGAAGTCTGAAAAGGTAACAGCTGTGAAGCAACAGCTATCGAGCATGCACCCTGAGGTCCTGTTGTTTCTTTCGAAAATCAAGCAACTTAGTGTCAGGGAAGACAATGACGATGCTCGGCTCAATACAGTTAGTGCCATCTCTATTTTGAGTAAAACCAACTTCAAGAGGATGAAGAACATCGATGCAGAGTCCTACACTCTCCATCTATCAGCTGAAGAGCACTGCAAAGGGGAAGAGAACCAATGCATTTACCATATGTGGAAGCAAAGATTCCCAGTTAAATTGGAAAACCAAATAGAAAAGAGAAAGGAAGTTGAGGAATGGGTGATCACACTAGCTTTTCCCTTTGGGGAACGTCTCGATCGAGGAATGGGAACACCTGGAATTTATGCATTTCTGCCAACAGAGATGATCACGAACTTTCCATTCATAATTCAGGCAGATTTCGTTCTAGCATCATCAAGAGAAACCATACTCTTGGATAATGTGTGGAACAAAGGCATTCTCGATTCCGTGTCCTCCGCTTTCATCAATGCTTTCATCTCTCTTGTGAAAGAAACAGGCAATGCACCCACATCCTCGCTCCCTCCAATGTTCAAGTTCTTGCCTGTAAAAACCTCTTCATTCAAGGAGCTGAACATCGTGCAAGAGGCAATAAGAGTGAAGGTCGTCGCAGAGAATATCATACCATGCGAGTCATTCGCAGAGCAAAAGCTATTCTGCAAGCCCAGCAATGTGGGCCGGCTAATGCCTGCATTTTGGGATATCTTGATCAAGGCAAAGGAGCAAGGTGTGAGCTTCCAGAATCTTATATCCCATGGAACCTACATTCTAAATTCATCATTTGATGAGGCCAAATTCAACGATGTCCTGGGTTTCTTGGCTGTGGGGCCCATCGACAATGAATGGTATGTG
Source organism: Magnolia changhungtana (assembly GCA_030180095.1). NCBI lineage: Eukaryota > Viridiplantae > Streptophyta > Magnoliopsida > Magnoliales > Magnoliaceae > Magnolia > Magnolia changhungtana. The sequence goes on from JASAUF010000633.1 coordinate 6,619,607, forward strand.
AAATGCATCCAGAGCTCGAATTTAGTACTGGGTGTTTCCGAAGATCTTTATATGGAGCTGCTATCCTTTTTCGCAGACAATTGGAAGATTTTTGGGAAGACTGATATCAAGAACATACCCCTTTTGAAATACATTGATCGGAACTGTAATCAATCCTTCTCAAGCATCAACAATGCAACCAATAGGAATGGTGACATGATATGCTTTTCATCCAATGCCAATCATGTTTTGTGGCTTATCAATTGGAACCATGAATTTCGATGTTCCATAGACCGCTTCTTCTTCCCAGAAGGCACGCAGAAGGCTTACAGATTGTCTCGAAAGAGGGAAACAATACGGGAATGGCTTCAGCGGTACACTGGAGTGGGCTTTCTGACTGTATTTGAATATGGTGATCTTCTCGCCAAGGCAGTGAGGAATGATAGAAAGCTGAGGAATGTTAGAAAGCTTGTCATAGCTTTCACCCACTTCTTATATCACTCCCTCTCAGAGAAATACTTGTCTGATCGTGAAGTCTCTAAGCTGTGCGGTAAAATGCCACTTGTAGATAAGTATGGTCAGGTGACTACACAAAGGAGATGGGTCCTCGTCCCTGCCAAAGGCAGCAAGTGGGCAGGATTGTTGGGTTTGAACCCATGGGGAGGAGAGAACTATGTTGAACTGAGTGAAGATTATATCCAGGAGGGCTATTTTGCTGGTCTGCATTCATCCAAGAAACAGTTGATGAAGTTCATGAAGGTTTACATTGAAGCTTCTGATGTACCCAGTCTATTTCCTCCTGACGCTGCCTTTCCTACTGTGTCATCTTCATTGACGAAAGAAAAGACATTTCTGCTCTTGGATTGGATTCAGAATTTGAGATATAAGGGGGTGCAGTTGCCTGTGAGGTTCTCACGATGCATCAAGGAGGGGAGTTGGCTGAAGACTTCCATCGGTTACAGGCCTCCATTAGAGACATTCCTATCAAGCTCCGACTGGGGAAGCCTACTTCAGATGGGGTCTGAGATGGTCAATATCCCCTTGATCGACCAGGGATTCTACGACCACAGGATCAGTTACTACAAGGAAGAGCTGAGAACAATTGGGGTGATGTTCGAGTATGGGGAAGCATGCCGGTTCATTGGCGACCATCTCATGAAGCTAGCCAATTCCACTAGGCTAACAAGAAAGAATGTGCTATCAATGTTGCAGCTGATAAAGTTCATGCAGGAGTAGTATTTGTCACCAGAGGAATTTATCAAGAGAGTCAAATACGGGCATTGGCTACGGACCACTCATGGTGACAGATCTCCAGTGGGGTCCATTTTATTTGGGCCTGAATGGAAAGCCTCGTCGGAGATCAGCAATCCACCCTTCATCGACATAGAATACTATGGCGAGGATATACTCTGCTATAAATCAGAGCTTCAGCTGCTTGGTGTTGTAGTTGACTTTGATGTGAATCGCCGCATCAAAATTGTTGTCAACCACTTCAAATTGCCTGTGTCTTTAACCTCTCTGTCAGCAGAGAGCGTTCTTTTGATATTGGAGTGCATTTGAAAGTCGGCATCGTCCAACCAGATCACAAGGGAGCTTAAAAATCAGATATGGGTAAAGACCAATCTTGGTTACCAGTCACCAGCCAACTCTTTCTTGTTTGATCCCGAATGGGGATGCCTTGTGAAGGTTGTCAATGGAATGCCATTGATTGATGAACAATTCTATGGGAGTGGGATCCACTCCTACAAGGATGAGTTGACAGCTGTTGGGGTATTTGTAACGCTACAAGGAGCGTCTAAGGCAGTCACTCGTCGTTTCAAAGAGCTTGCTAATATGTCTTCAGTTAGAAAAGAAAATGTGCTAGCATTGCTAGCATGTTACCGGCACCTAAAGGAAGCAAAATGTAGATTCCCCAAAGAGCTATTCAACTGCATACTCAAAGAAAAATGGCTGCAGACCCGTTCCCTTGGCTTCCAATCTCCAAGGGAAACAATTATGTTTGATTCAGAATGGGAATCTATCTGTCCAATCACGAACCTCCCCTTTATCGACGACAGCGAAGCATGCTATGGAAAAGAAATCCATGAATATAGAAATGAGCTGAAGGATTTTGGCGTTGTAGTCAAATTCGAAGATGGATCGAGGTTTGTGGCTGCCAGTCTTAGTATTCAGAACCCGAGCAGAGTAACTCCTGCAAGCATGCTGTCAGTGCTGAAATGCATTCAATACTTACAGGAGCAGAGCAACTCCTTACCAGAGGAATTCATGCGACAGGTCAATAAGAAGTGGCTGAAGACACATATGGGTTATCGATCGCCAAGCAAATGTATGCTGTTCGATTCGAAGTGGGTTTCTCTAGAATGCGAAGATGGGCCATTCATCGATGAAGCATTTTATGGGACTGAAATTGCATCATATCGAAAAGAGCTCAATGCGATTGGAGTGACTGTGGATGCTGAAAATGGTTGCTCATTGCTTGCGGGCGACCTCAATTGCCATTCTCAATTTACAGTCATAACTAGAGTCTATGAGTATTTGAGCAGATTCAACTGGGTTCCAGACAGTAAGGAAGCTAGCTGGATTTGGATACCGAACGGAACCGCCAAGGGCGAATGGGTTGGTCCGAAAGGCTGTGTCATTCATGACAAGGATAATCTCTTCGGCTTGAAGGTTTTGGACAAGTATTACAAGAAAGATATACTTGGCTTCTTCTCCATGACACTTGGAGTAAGCTCAAATCCAACTATCGAAGATTACTGCAGTCTGTGGGGTGATTGGGAAAAAACTGACCACAAAATGGTGTATGAGGAGTGCTGCTCTTTCTGGGAATTTGTGGCAAAGCATTGGAATTCAAAGGTGGAGAAGCTTCTCTCGAGCAGTATCTTGAAAGTGCCAGTGAAGATGGCTTCTGAGGGATTCCGACTAGTTGACAAGCGAGATGTTTTCATCCCTGACGACCTGCAATTGAAGGATCTTTTCGAGGAGGCTTCTCAAGAACCAATATTTGTCTGGTATCCACAACAGAGCTTGCCTTCTCTGTCTCGCTATATGTTCAATAAGATCTACAGCAGCATTGGTGTCCGAACCATTTCCGAATCCATTCAAAAGGATGAATCGTTTGCTTCAAACAAGATCAAATTTGAGAAGTTAGATCAGAAATATGAGATGCTCCAGAAGGGTTTGTTTCGAATTGCACTCGGGTTTCTCTCGAATCCTTCATTTGAGATGCCCTTGGAGGCGAGGCATCAGACAGTGAAAAACCTTCTCGGCGTCGAACTGTTTGTTTCGGACAAACCCATTACGGTAAGCTACAATCTGACACTGTCTTCAGGAAAGATCATCAAAACAAAAGCTGCACGAATGATTCGTTGGGATAGAGAGGATTCAAAGCTGTTCATTCAGAAGACGGATAAATCGTCTGGTAACAAATCCCACATGGAATTCGCAACTTATTTCTCTGAAGTGATAGCTGAAGGGCTGTTACGGGAGGAGCCTGATCGAATTGCAGGCCTCCGCAAGCTTATCAAGATTGGGTGCTTGTTGGAATTCAAGGAGGCGGCGGTCGACTTCTTGTTGAAGACTAAGAATCTGCAGGTTTTCATGGAGGATGAGGAGTTCCTCAAATCAGAATTCTTATCTGCATAGGGACTTGTAGAAAAGTACCTCAAGTGTTGAAACTTAAGTGTATTTTGGGGTAGAAAAGTAAGTTTTTAAAAGGGACGTGTATTTTGGGGTCCCATGGTACCTTGGGTGTATATATGGAAAAAAAAAAAAACTTTTCTTCTGTACAGAAAAATGATCCAATGTGAAACACCAATAATTAAAATTCTCTGCGGTAAGAAAACATCAAGTGGGCCCCACTTCCGATCATCCTTCTTTCTTGACCATTAAGTGATAAGAATCACTGAATAGTGAAAAATCACAATTTCATAGTTGTGTAACTTCTTTTTTCTTTTACACACACCCACAAACACCACATGGGCACTCGAACCCATGACTCCGGTGTTGCAACTCACAGAGTCACCACTGAGCCATGAGTAGGGATTCATTTCATACTAATAACTAACTTAACTGTCACTCATCTTTTTTTTTTTTTTCACATTCTTTCGTTCCGAAGAGGAACGTTCACACACACCTCAACGGATCTAAGTTACAGCCCATCTTGTATGCATGTGCCACGTGTGTATGAGTCATCCAAAAGGTGGGTCCCACCACAAAGAAGTCTTGGTTAAAAATCAGGCTGGTCCAATCATGAGGGGGAGAGCATACATATTCTCTACTTGATGCAATTAAAGGAATTTGGATTCTGAATTTACAGAATGCAGAAGATAATGAATACTTAACCGGCGTGGATCCTTCGCTGGAATTTGTCATCACATCAAAAGACATCACCGCAACCGACGCTTCCTCCACTCTCCTTAGAATCAACAAACAATGAAAGAGGCTTCTCCGAGGAGAACATCAACTCCATATGCAAGATTGGACAATCCACAAAGAAAGGGAAAAGACAATGTGGATATATTGGAGAGGAAGGTATTCCAAGTCAGCAACAGTTATTCTTCCCACCACTTCTATTACTGATTTGTTTTTTTGTGTGTTTTTCTTGAAGTGGATACATTACAACATCTTTGGTGTTTTCCACTGCAAAATTTTCAGTTGGGTTAAGTATTTCTTTGGTTGACAACAAAAATTAAAGCAGTCATCTATAAATTTTGCTACAGTCTAGATTTCCAACTAGAAATTGGAAATGTGACTAGATGGCTAATGTAATTGACTGTCCACTTGGGTGGGTGGGTCCTTCCATGGATCTGCAGCTGTGACAAAATCTCACAGTTCAGACAATCTTAACAGTTTGATGTTGAGACATACAAAAGGATGATGGAAAAGGATATTGGCAACCGTCAGCAATGAATGTGACAAGTTCCTCCAATTGTGCAGGTGAGGTTGCACATTGTGTGACTGGCAAACAGTATCCTATCCATGGTTGGAACCACCTCATGAATGGTCATGACACATGTCCAACGTGAGAGCAGGACATTAGATAAGAACTTGTTGAGTTCCCCAATTTCATCATGGTGGGACCTGCTTGATGAATGATCTTGACAATGGACACTTCCAACTTGAGAGCAGTGTAGCTGATGAGAACTTGCTCAGCTCTCCAATTTCATCATCATCATAGCTATTTGGGGTTATTTAACTTTCAAATTTTGAATTTTCCAGATGTCTTTGTTGTTTTCATCATGCATTCTCTTTTAGGTGTTCCTAAGTTCTAATGCATTAGTTTGGTTATTAATATTAAATATAAGTGGCTTTTAACAAAAAAGTAATTTATTTTTAATTACTTTTCAACTTCTAAACGTAAGTTATTTTTTTCATTTTCATTTGTGACAGATTTATGGCCATCAACCCCTTCTAAGTTCATGTGTGTTTGGAAAATCATCCAATGAATAGGTAAATTAATGGGTAGATGGTATAGTGGGCCCCACATGATGGATGATCTACATCAAAGGTCCCCTCTAATAATGAATGGCCCACATTCAAGGCGAGCCCCGCATGATGGGCAACCCACATTGAAGGTGGGACACACATGATGGGCAACCCACATCAAAGGTGGGCTCCACATGATGGATGGATGGGCAATTAATAATGGTCGGCCAACATGACGGATTATCCACCTCAAGGTGGGCCCAACATGATGTACAGTCCACAACAAAGGTCAACCTAATGATGAGTGGCCCATATCCAATCCGGGTCCTGCATGATGGACAACCCACATTGGAGGTGGGCCCACATGATGGACTGTCCACATCAAAGGTGGGCTCCACATGATGATAAGTGGATATTGAAGATGGGCTCCCTATGACGGACAATAACATCGATGGTGGCCCCACATTATGAATAACTAACATCAAAAGTGGGCCCTAACGAACTGTGCGCTTTAAAGGTCGACCCATAATGATGAATAGCCCACAACCAAGGTGGGCACTGCATGATTGACAACTAACATCAAAGGTGGGCCCCTACATGATGGACTGCCCACATCAAAGGTGGGGCCCACACAAATGAAGGATCCACATCAAAGGTTGGCCCCACATGATGGACGGTGGATGTAAGTGGGACCAAATAGACATTCAGGATAATTACTTACAATGTTGGATACCAGATAATTAAATATGATTTTTCTACTTTTTGGATGATAAATACGTTGTTTACCAAATATACTTATCTGCTGAAGAAACTTAGATAAGCTAAAGTAACTTACGATCCAAACGGCCCTTGGATGACCCATGTAATTGACCTTCCACTTGGGTGGGTCCTTCCATATATCTTCGACGGTGGAAAAATACCACTGCTCAGACAACCTTAACAGTTCAATGTTGAGACATACAGAAGGTTGATGGAAAAGGACATTTGGCAACTGTCGGCGATGAATGTGAAAAGGTCCCCCAATTGGACGGGTAGGGTTGCACATTGTGTCATTGGCAAACAATACCCTATCCATGGTGGGAACCACCTCATCAAGGTTCTTCACAATGGATGTTCGTGACACGTGTCCAATGTGAGAGCAGTGCATCAGATAAGAACTTGTTGAGCGCCCCAATTTCATCATGGTGGGACCCACCAGATGAATGGTCTTGACAATGGATAGTTGTCCAACTTGAGAGCAGTGTAGCAGATAAGAACTTGCTTAGTTCCCCAATTTCATCATCACAATCATAGTTGTTTGGAGTTACTTAAGTTTGAATGTTTGAATTTTCTAGAGTCTTTGTTTTTTTGTTTTTGTTTTTATCATGCATCCTCTTTTAGGTGTTCTTAAATCCTAACGCATTTTGGAAGTTGTCTTCGGTTATTAAGCTTTCTGTTCTTGCTGCAAGCTTGAAGTTATGTATGATAATCTGTAACATGCTCTTGCATTCATCTAACTGTAAGCTTCTTGTTTACTCAATGAGTTCTTGATTTTGGTTGTGGTCTGAATAGGGATGTTTTTTATACTCCAGCATATGACTCTCAATATGCTGACTATATTGTGCAGCTCAAATTCATTAAGTCCCAAAAGTCAGAGGTTGAACAATCCTAACCCTTGATATGTGGACACTTATTTGTTGAAATAGTACCATTGGGTAATTTTGAAATGGTCAGATATCAAATAAACGTTTTCATAATACATCTAAAATGGGACCCGTAATTGGACATTTTGATTTGAATTACTCTTATACCACATTCAATTTCTAAATAATTACCAAGTGCTCGTGTATCCTTCATCAGTCTGCCAGAGTATCAAAGTGATTTTGTTTTCCTTCTTACCATGCTCTTGTGGATAAGGGGCTCAATTTGAGAGCTTTCATCATCATCATAGCCTTGACCTAGCTATGTGGGGTTCATCAACATCATATCTTGTTCAAGCTATTTTGGGGTTGATCTTCATCATGGCCTTGTTCCAGTGATTGGGGTCTATCTTCTCCAGAGTCTTCTCTTGGCTATTTGGGGTTGATCATCCATATCCTTATCTTAGCTATTTGGGGGTCCATCTTCATTTTAGCCATGTCCCAACTATTTGTCGTTGATCTTCATTGCACCCACATCCCAGCTTTTTAGGGTTGATCTGATCTAGGGGTGCAACTCAGGCTTGTTGGCATGGGTTTTGGGTAAACTGAGTCCAACCAGACCTCAAGAGGACCCAACAGACCCAACCCAGCTTGAATTCCAAACTGAGGTGCCCAACCTTAAGCCTAGACCCAACAGGACCCAACCTTACTGAACCTAACCCATCCCAAGTTCATGTGACCCAACCTGAATGTGCTCAACCCAACCTGAATTCAAATTGGGTTGGCATTTTCCAACCCAGACCTGACCCAAGGACCTTGACGACCCGACTTGAACTCAGGTTGGATCAATCAAAGTTGCAGCCATATCTTTCTTGTGGACTTGTATTAGCTATTTGGGGTCAATCATCATAATGCCCTGGGTTGATGTACAAATCTTCTTTTGCTGATTGCATTCTAACTATGAATCTTCAAGATAACAGGCAGAAGTAGTAGGACTGGCTGCTCTCCTTCTACTTTATGTTGGCCTTTCAACCTGCTGACTTCTAGGTGGATTTTCCCGTTTCATCTTGGAAACTCCATAGAAACCTCATGGAACTTGAAAACTGTTTTAAAAAGAAGATCCCTTTGTTGATGGGCGATGGGGACATCTCGTGCACACGCACGCCCTCCCTACGCACTTACGCAAGGAGGAGGAGGGCCCCACCATCGATCTGGATCGATGACGACATCCATGGAGGGCCTTCTACTTAAAGGACTATATTTTGATTCCTTGAAGTGGACCCGATCATCATGTGGATCCCACCATTAGATCTCATGATCGTGGCCCACTACTCTAGATGATATAAGATTTTGAGTTTTTCTTATTATTGTTATTAGGAACATCATGAACGGTTTAGATTGCATTGATTAGTTGTTATTTTTGTTACTTCGTCTCTAAGTAATAAGTGCGCACATGGTGCGGCTTTTGGGGTATAGGGTTTTCTTATAAATAGGCAACCTCTTGTAGGGTTTTTCTCATTGAAGATTATTAATAAAATTCTACATTTTCTTGCCTCTCTAATTCTTATAGTTGTGGAAATATAATTGGGTGCGAAACCTTCCCTTCTTTGAAGGGCTAACTACCGTGGTGCGAAGCCACATCCACCCCAAATCTCCCCTACATCCTACCCTCAATATTCATCCTCTCTTACAGCCATCCGATATTCAAATCCACCTTTATTTTACAGCCAATCCTTCTCTACAGCAAATTTCTAGAATTAGGCCCTGCAGGAGGGCCAAAACTTCGGCAAAGCACCTTACTCAAACCAATCATCGGATTGCCCTAAAACTTGGTATGTGGGTGGCTTATCCCTACACGTGTGGACTAATTACAGGTTCTCTCTTTCCTCTCTTTCACTCCTCTCTCACCTTATTTCCCTAACCCTAGATAATTCTAAATCCTAAGTCATATTCCACTTTTGCAAACCCTAGGTTTTCCCGATTTGAAACGTGTGAATCCCTTGGATTGGGAAGTAATCCTTTGCATGTGTGGATGAATCTATTCTCCTTTGAGCATTATTTGGTCTATAATTTTAATTGATTCAGCCCTAACATGTGTAAGCTTGGACCCTTGTAGATTGCCCTTGTTGAATGCTTGACCTTATGTGGGATGTGGAATTTTTGTGATTGTTTCTAAATTAGTATGATCTAAAGCATATTTAATTTTCATGTCTCGCATCAATGTGGTAACTTTCGCTTTAAGAAAAGATCTTACTGACCAAATATCATTTATATCAAATAATCAATCTGAGTAACTTTAAACTCAACAAATCTCATCTACATGCACAATCAATATAATAACACCCAGTACCTTCTAGACACATTGAATTGAATTTCTTCTTCAAAATCATACTCCATTGATGCTTTAGGAGATTGTTTTAATTTATACAACCAATATTCTAATTTATACAACCAATATTCTAATTGACAAACCTTTCCTCATTGCGAATAGTTAATTGACAAACCTTTCCTCATTGCGAATAGTTAATTGACAAACCTTCCCTCATTGCGAATAGTTAATTGACAAACCTTTCCTCATTGCGAATAGTTAGAGAAATGATCTATCACCACGAACACCGAATCCATGCCGCGTTGTGTTCATGGGAGACCAAGCATGAAATCCATTTATAAATCCTCCCAAGGACCGTCAGGCACAGGTAACGGGGTGTAGAGACCCGTATTCTGAAATTGCCCCTTGGAGGTCTAACAAACATGACAACATCGTATGGCTTTTCCCACATCACATACTAATTGCAGCCAATAATACCGCTCTTCTGCAAGAGTTCACGTCTTGTCTTACCCAAGGTGTCCACCGAGGCCACCTCCATGTAGCTCATGAATAATCTGCTCCCTCAGAGAACTTTGAGGGATGCACAATTGATTCCCTTTGAAGAGAAAATCGTCCTGTATATGAATGTCACTGGGGTGACCTTCTTAGCACTTCATCCAAGAATCTTTGAAGTCCTGATCCTCGGCATACAACTCCTTGAGACAGTCGAAGCCGACCACCTCATTGCTCATCGTAACAAGTAGTGATGCACGACGGCTAAGTGCATTAGCCACCTTGTTTTGTTGCCCTAACTTGTGCTTCAGAACGAACGTGAATTCCTGTAAAAACGCAACCCATCTAGCATACACACGATTCACGTTAGTCTGACTATTAATAAACTTTAATGCTTGATGGTCAGTGTACAGAACAAACTCTCTTTAAATCAGATAATGTCGTCAATGTCACAGTGCCTAAACAATTTCAAACAACTCAAGCTCATAAGTCGATCACTTCTTTTGGGCTTTGCTAAGCTTCTCGCTGTAGAAGGCTACCGGCCTGCCTTCCTGTGATAATACTCCTCCAATTCTGACGTATGAAGTGACACACTCAACCTCAAACAATTTGTCGAAATTAGGAAGCAACAAGACCGGTGTCGTAGACAAACGATGCTTGATCTCATGAAAGCTCTATTCAGCTTTATCGGTCCACTAGAACGGTCCTTTTTTCATACTATCTGTTATAGGCACGACTATAGTGCTAAAATCTCACACAAATTGACGATAGAAAGTCACCAATCCGTGAAAACTCCTCACCTCATGAATGTTTGTCGGGATCGGCCATTCCCTAATGGCTTGCACCTTTTCATCATCCACACGGATGCCTGTAGATGTTACAATAAATCCTATAAATAACAGGCTGTCAGTTAAAAAACTACACTTCTTCAAGTTGAGGTACAATTTGTTAATTTGTATTACCTGTAGCACTTGTCTGAAATGTTTTCTGTGCTCCATCGTATCCTAGCTATATATCAATATGTCATCAAAATATACTACCATAAATCGTCCAATGAATGGTTTTAGAACTTGATTCATCAAACGCATAAAAGTACTTAGTGCGTTCGATAGGCCGAAGGGCATGACCAGCCACTCATACAACCTTTCCTTGGTCTTGAACGTCGTTCTCCACTCATCACCGGGTCGGATACAAATCTGATGGTACCCGCTCCTTAGATCTAGTTTAGAGAACACCTTGGCCCTTTCTAGCATATCGAGCATGTTGTCCAACCGTGGTATTGGGAACCAATATTTGATGATAATTTTGTTGATTGCCCTGCTGTCGACACACATGCACCAGCTTCCATCTTTTTTGGCATTAATAATGCTAGTACGACACATGGGCTCATGTTGTCTCTCAAGAGACCCTTATAGATCAATTCCTTCGCTTGCCCCTGAAGTATCTCACACTCCTTCGGACTCATCCGCTAATGATGGCAGTTGGGCAGGCTAGCCCCAGGGACGAGGTCTATGTGACATTGGATGTCCCTCATGGGGAGCAATCCATCAGGTAAATCTTCAGGCCTGACTTCTTTGAATTTGTTTAGTAACAGTCTTAAACTTGGAGGGAAGTTTGAGGGTTCCTCTTCATCGCCCTTCACTACTACGGCGTATACCTTGGCGGTTTCCTTGGATTCCTCCATAAAATTCCAAATGGTCAAGAGAGAACTCGCCTCCACTTTAGAGGCTTCAGGGTGGTTCTCTTGTGCCATAGGAGCAAAGATTATTTTTCGACTATCCTTGACGAATATGTAGACATTGTCTTATCCTTGATGGGTCGCATCACGGTCTGACTACCAAGGTCGATCGAGTAGCATGTGGTAAGCTTCCATGTCGACCACGTCACAAAGTATTTGATCCTTATAATTTTGACCAATTGAAAACGAGATAGTGCATGGTTCAGTTACCTTGGTCTCATTCACCTTTTTTATCCAGCCAATTGAGTACAGGGAAGGATGTTTCATCGTTGGTAGTTGCGACTTGTCCACCATCACTCTTGAGACGATGTTCTCGCTACTACCACTATCTATGATCACATCACAGACCTTTTCGTTGACAGTGCACCGAGTAAAAAATATATTGTGTCGCTGTGGATGTAATTCCTTTCGTGGGATATACAACTAGAAATTTACCACGATCCTCGCCCGTCACTTTATCGTCACCTGCTATTTCTTCAGTGGTTTGTTCATATTCATCAAAGTCATGGTCTTTTTCTGCGGCCTCATATTCAGTCCCCCCTTCATTTATAGTCAAGTATGTTGCAGGAAGTTGAGGACAAGTGTTTGATAAGTAGCTTGGTTGGCTACAGCGGTAACAATTGTTCGACCTTGGACGAGCATAAAGATTTAGAATCCTACTCGGGCCCACTGTTGTGGGTGCTGCTCATTGAGGTCTGGATGAGCAGTTCCTCGTATCATGGTTTGCGGTTGTAGGAGGTTGAGGACGTTCTCCTACTGGATCTTTTCCTCATGCCAGCACTGGATCCTACGTGGAACCCGTCATGAGGGGTCGAGTTGAAGAATAGGGACGAGCAGGAACTCTTACAAGTTATGTTTCTGCCCTACCCGCCAATTGAACTGCTTCATCCACGGTCCCAACTGGGTACATCTGAACTCGGTCCTGAATTGTCAGTCGCAACCCACCTATAAATCATGCCACCTTCTGTAACTCAGATTCTGACAGATCGTTTCGTGTAGCCAACCGCTGGAATTCTTCAGTGTAATCTGTGACGGTTCGATTTCCTTGTCGGCAATTTTAGTATTGTTGGAATAATATCTGCTCATAATCACTGGAGAGAAATCATGATCGAAGAAGATGTCTCATCCGTGGCCATGATGAGATGGGCGCCTTGTTCTGACGGGCTCGTAAGAGTTATAATTATTCCCACCATGCAGAAGCACCAGATTTTAACTTAAACACTACCAAATTTAGCCTTTTATGATCTGGCACGTCCATATAATCAAAATATCTCTCTACTTCGGCTAGCCAATCGAGGAAATCTTCTATACGTAATAAACTATTAAAACTAGGAAGTCCAGCCTTACCTCGATAGTCTCTTTCAGCACGATCTAGATGATTGCCTCCATGGATTGGTCGTCGGGCAAAACCCTCATTAAGGTCCTCGTTGCTAAAACTTAAATCATCTGGTGTAGCCCTACGGATTGCCACTGGTAGTGCTCTATGAAAATCGAGGTTGTGTCGTACAGCAACCACGAGTGGTGGAGCAACCATAAGTGGTGGAGCACCACCTAGGGCTCAAGGCGGAAGTAGCGCATCCGCAAGACGGTCGAGGGTTACCTGCAGCCCTTGCATGGTCAAATGACTCTCCCGGTGGAGAGTTTCCATTCTTTCGGAAAGATAACGAATCCCTGGATCACTGTCCACATGATTTTGATTCATACTTTCATTGTTTGTCATTGGCCCGAGAGGAATCCTCGCTTTGATACCAATTGACGCAGGGATGAACATGATGAGGTCGATCACTGTCTTCCTCAAGAGGATAACTACTCCGAATCCACAGAGCTTCTCTGGACTCCTCACAGAGACTTCTCGAATCCACGAGAAAAGAAAGCAGAAAATAGAAATAAATTCTAATAAATTCGAAATTGATTAGTTAATTAATAAAAATAAGTTCACAACCCTTTAAATAGGGGTACCAAGCAATGGAAAAGAAATCATAATCAAACTACAACTAAAACTCGTAGAATTCGTGACTTACTATAAATAGTAAACTTACTATTTATAGACGGTCGTGATGTCTACTAGTGCGCAAGGTTTTCGGCCAAAAATAGTAAGTGTCCTATTTGGCTTCACCAAACCGTTCTCCTAATTATTCTAAGCTCTTTTCACATTGGGCGCAACTCCTAAAGCCTGATGGATGAAGAGTTAAAATCAAACTAAAACTTACTATTTATAGTAAAAACGAAATTAAAACAGGAAAACGACCATCGATCCAAAGGCATTTCGCAATTTCGGGCTGCGCAACCCAGCATAGCAGTGTTGGTTGGCTAAAGTAGCTCGTTCTACCCCAAAATCATATATTTTATGCCCGATAACTCATTCTGGATTGTGAGATACGCCCGATCTAAGGTCCGACGGTCCGGATCACTTCTGTCGTCGATCGGCCCTTTTCTGGTCTATCTTGGCCATGAAACTATCTGCGACCCGCTCTACATCACAGACAGTAAGGAAGCTAGCTGGATTTGGATACCGAACGGAACCGCCAAGGGCGAATGGGTTGGTCTGAAAGGCTGTGTCATTCATGACAAGGATAATCTCTTCGGCTTGAAGGTTTTGGACAAGTATTACAAGAAAGATATACTTGGCTTCTTCTCCATGATGCTTGGAGTAAGCTCAAATCCAACTATCAAAGATTACCACAGTCTGCGGAGTGATTGGGAAAAAACTGACCACAAAATGGTCTATGAGGAGTGCTGCTCTTTCTAGGAAATTGTGGCGAAGCATTGGAATTCAAAGGTGAAGAAGCTTCTCTCGAGCAGTATCTCGAAGGTGCCCGTGAAGATGGCTTCTGAAGGATTTCGACTAGTAGACAAGCGAGATGTTTTCATCCCTGACAACCTACAATTGAAGGATCTTTTCGAGGAGGTTTCTCAAGAACCAATATTTGTTTGGATTCCACAACAGTGTAAACAGAGAGAAGCTAAAAGCTTTTGTGTATTTTAGACAACCTAAAGGGGTTGAATATATAGAGATTACAATCATCTATACAAGGAAAATAATAAAATCAGAATCCTCTACCTATAGAAACGAACTATACAAGGTATACTAGCTATACAAGGTATATGTGAGTTGGTCTAACATCTCCCCTCGAACTAATGCGGGTCATCGACAAGTAATAGTTTGCTAACTAGAAATGAGTGATGTGCAGAAGTGAGGGACTTGGTAAGAATGTCTGCAATCTGATCATGGGATGCAATATGTGGAAGAGAAATGAGCCCTGACTGAAATTTCTCAGGGATAAAGTAACAATCAACTTCAATATGTTTCGTCCATTCATGAAAAACCGGGTTACAGGCAATCTGAATGGCACTTAGATTATTAACATGGAGTGAAGCAGGATTCTGCAGAGGAATGCCCAAGTCGGAAAGAAATCTACGTAACCAGACAAGCTCACTACATGCAGCAGACATCGCCTGATACTCGTCTTCTGTGCTCGATTTGGAAACAGTGGTCTGCTTCTTACACTTCCAAGAGATGAGAGAAGTGCCGAGAAAAACACAGTAGCCGTGGTAGATCTTCGTGTGAGAGCGCAACCAGCCCAATCAGCATCTGAATACGCACGAAGGTCCAGAGTTGTCACGCCCCAAACTCGAAAACTGGGCTCACGAAATTCTCGATCGCCGAATCTGGCACCGATAGCCTCCGTAGTACCCCATTCTCGGCTCTCAGCGCCCATACGCCAGGTTCCGATCCTGGGATGCTACAAGGAGGATTTCTAATAATCAATTTGATTTGTAATGAGCATAACCACAAGCATAACCCACGAATAATAACCACAAGAATACCATCACAAAATCCACTATGATAAAAAAACTTTTGAGTACAAGGCGTATGAAAGGGAAATACAATATACTGAAAATAATAAAAACTCCAAAAGCTCGGTTGCACGCTCCAACTGCGGCAAGACTACGACTACGTCCTGGCGTCACCTGCACGCATCAATCGTGCATAAGCTTATAGAAAGCTTAAAGGGTGGTGTAAGTGTGTGCGCAATATGAGCGTGCTCAGAATGCAAGGTCAGAGTAATGCGGAATCGTGCCAATGAGTACATGAATGCAGTCAGCCGTACCAAGGCTATGCGGTACAGAATATAAATGATATCGGCCATATCAAGGCCATGCGATGCATAATGCAGCTCAAGCATGTCAATCCTCATGTCAATACAGTTATCAGTCTGGATAATCACCGGGGTCTAGTACACTCTACGCCAGCTTGCCGTCCCTATCCGGACGCACAACTGGAAGAGCGAAAGAGACCTCACTATCCGCCTGCCAATATCGGGCCCGGCTCGTCGATAGCGGACCGATTCCTCAAACTAGTCAAACTCAACCTAGAAATTGCCCCCTCACTCAGGCGGGTAAGGTCACACCCCTTTCCAACCGACCACGACACAGTGGGAGACGCGGCCTACTGGTATACGGCCCTCGCGCGCTCGTGTATCCACTCGGTCTCGACGTTGGAGTCATCCTCTGGTACCATCGGGTTTAGAAATTTTCACCCAGGGACATCTATGGCGCCCGTATGCTAGAACCAAACATTTCCGGTATCCAATCCAACCACCCCCGATGTGTCTGTGGAGGCTATGGCCCTAGTGTCGCTAGGGCATACAGTAACTACAATCACACAATGCAAGTGCATGAGTCGCACTGCCAGTCATGCAACAATCTCACGCGTACCACACGATCATGTGGGGCACTCCGTCTCATAAGGAGTCCCGTAAATGTCTCAGCCCAATGGCTTATGCTATGATCAAACATTCCTCATATCAAGCATACAAATGATGCGTATGGGTATGAATCATGGAGCTATACTAAACATGTTATAAAGTAATGAACTATCCTTACACCGAAGATGGGCCTAGACGGCCTACACATAACCAGTATGGGCCTATCAATGGGCCCTAGGGAGATTTATAATGCGGACATTAAACCGACATTATTCTTACAATGTGGACGTCAAACCAGCATTACTCCCAAGGCATGGCCCGCCATAACTATGGAGAAACCACACATTGCAATGGACCCTAAGGACAACCCATTGGGCCTCGATCCAAAGTCCTCAAATACATCAAATGGGCTGCCTCATATGGGCCTTTCATGAATCAAGTGGGCCGCATCAATGGGCCTTAAGTACATTGCAATGGGCCATGTCCCATGGGCCTTTGAAAACATCGCAATGGGCCTTGTAATATGGGTCTCATATACATCAAAGTTGGCCTTAACAACGGGCCACGAATACCTCGAATGGGCCCAATCACATGGGCCTTATCTACATCAAGGTGGGCCTCAACAATGGCCACAAATACACATCAAGGTGGGCCTCAATAACGGCCACAATTACACATCAAGGTGGGCCTCAACAATGGCTATAAATAGTTGAACGACTTGGATGCAACACATGCATCATGGTGGGGCCCATAAAGGCCCACTAACAGGTATATTATATAAAATATAAAATATAAATATAATATATATATATATACAATGTATATATATAGGTATATATATACACACACACACAACCTCCCCACACAAGCACACACGCCCACACATGCACTCACACATGCACACACACATGCATACACACGTGCACACTCACACGCATGCACACACACGTGCAGCAGGAAGGGTCCCACCGTCCAAGGTGGACGGAGCGGCTGGAACACATTCATCATAGTGGGCTTCCACCGTCCGCCTGGACGATGGCAGCAAGGCACATACATCACTATGGGTCCCATGTGGGGCCCACCATAACGTTTACTTCCTATCTAACCCGTTCATAAGGTCCCACATACCCGGGTGAAAAGGAAAAACAAATTTCATCTTGATCTGAAACTTCTGTGGACCCAAAAATGCGATTCAATGGTGGAGTTCAATCACCGTTGTATCTCGTGGTGTGGTCCACCTGAGATCTGGATAAGCCTGAAATTTGGAGGGGGCCCACTTCAAAGAGCGGCCCACCTCATGAACGGATTGGATTTCAAATAAACATCAAGGTGGGGCCCACGGCTGGAGCCGTGGGCTCCTGCCCACCGTCCGCCGGCGCAGGACGCCAGGCACCCTGCCATCCTGACAGCAGCAGCAGGAGGCTGCTGTTTATATATTTTATTTTTATTTTTTTAAAATCACGTTATTTCATGGTTTTTCATGTGTGGGACCTGCATCCGATCAATCCACCCCACCCATTGGTCCCTACAGCCTATAACAATCGTAACAAGCATAATATTGGACATATATCGGGGTACGGAAACAATAGGGGCAGTTTCAATGGTAAAGAAGCTGTTTCCCACGCCATGGCCCACCATAACTTTCGGATCGGCATCATCTTTCGGCTCAATGCCTAAAATGATCTGTAGAATGGAATGGACGGTGTGGATTGACTACATACATCAAGGTGGGGCCTAAACAAGTGACCCACCCCAAAAGCTTGTGAACCAAGCTAATATTTGTTTTTTCTAAGTCCATGTCCAGCGTCCCTTGACGCTGGACAATTGGGATGTAATACATACATTCGAGGTGGGCCTAGCTTAGGTGGGCCACCACATGGAGGATGGTGTGGGTCAACACATAAAAGGTAGGCCCCACTTATAAATGGCTTAAATAAAAACCATGCCTCATGGTGGGGTCCATCCAAGTGGGCCACACAATCACACCAACATCACATGAAAAGAAGAAAAAAAAGGAAAGAGAGGGAGAGAGAGAGAGAGAGAGAGGGAGAGAGAGAGAGAGAGAGAGAGAGAGAGAGAGAGATATATACGTGTGATGGAGGGGCCCCGACACTATGGGCCCTCCGTTGTAATCAATTATACATCGAGTGATAATCCAAGTGGGCCATTAGCCACATCTTAGGGTCTCAAGTGAGATCCACACCATTAATCGGTAGGCCCCCACTTGGCCCATCATAAAAACATGAAAAACCTATCCTATAAAGCACCCACCGGTTGATCTCTTCGGTCCGTTGGAAAGCCACCCTCCTTGTGCTCCTCTTTAATGGTGGAGATGAGAAATGGATGGCTAGGATGATGGATTTTGGAATGGGAAAGTGGGCCACCAAAATCACATTCCTCTTACATGGAGAAGCTTGGACGTGTGGGCTCTCTCTCTTGCTTGGAAATGGTGTGAGAAAAGAGGGAGAGAGAGAGAGTTGTAAGGATAGAGGGATGGGAGATGTGAGGTGAAAGGGTGAGTGTGTGATGTGTACTTGACATGTATGGTCGTGTAAGAGAGAGGGTAAGAAAGAGTTGACTTTGGAGAGAGAAAGCATGGGTTGCTTGTACTTGACATTAAAGTGATTGATTGATTGATGGGATTGATTTGACATTGTGTAGAGATTCTCTTGGGATTGAGAAAGCGCGGTGTTTCTTCGAAATAAACGCCACCTCACATCTTCTGGTCAAGGTATTGGATCGGTACGTGAGTCGCGGCGTTGGAACCGCGGCGACGGTGCGGTCGCAATAACACAGGTCTCGGATTAAACCGACTCGAATCTAAAGGACACGACTTACGGTCGTGCGCAACATCGATTATCAGTCGCAGATTGCCGGACTTCGACGGAAAGGATCGAGGATTCATCGGAACAATACGAACTAGGATACGGGTCTTACAAGAGTCGTCGTGGAGGAGAAGAACAGTGATCGATCTATAGTTCCACATAGGTACCATAGGATGCGCAACACCGCAATCATATGAGAGTCCGAGGAGCAGAAACAAACTGACTGACGACTTGGACAGCGTAGGTAATATCAGGGCAAGTCATAGTTAAGTAAACCAGACTCCTAACTAAACGGTGGTATAAGTCGGGCTGTGCAAGTAGATCACCATCATCACGGCCATATTGAACGTTAAGTTTTAAGGAAGTCTGAACGGTCTTCTGATCCGTTAATGATGCCAAGGCGAGAAGATCCTTGGTATATTTACGCTGGCTGACCAAGATCCCACGTTTAGAATGTGAAATTTCAAGCTCAAGAAAGTATGTGAGATGGCCGAGGTCTTTCATTTTAAAGGATGATTGCAAAACTTCATTTAAAGTCAAAATGTCAGTAGCATCGCTACCAGTCAGAAGTAGGTCATCAACATAGATGAGAATAATAACAATCCTGCGAGCAGTGGTGCGCAAAAATAAGGATGGGTCATGACTACTTTGAGTAAAGCCAACACTTGTAACAACATCGTGAAAGCATTGGAACCATGCCGGAGGTGCTTGTTTAAGGTCATACAAGGCTTTCTTTAGGCGATATACCTTATTGTCAGGGATTAAAGAGCCAGAAGGATGTTTCAAATATACAATTTCTTGGAGGTATCCATGAAGAAAAGCATTTTTCACATCCATCTGAGCAAGTTGCAAAGAGCGAACGGAAGATATTGCTAGAAGAGTACGAACAGTTTTCATCTTGGCTACGGGAGTGAATGTCTCATCATAATTAATTCTGATTCTTGTTTATATCCCTGAGCGACAAGTCGAGCCTTGTATCGATCCAATGATCCATCAGACTTGAGCTTGACAGAATAAATCCATTTGCTACCAATTAGCTGTTGGTCAGCGGGTCAAGTGACAATGTCCCACGTATGATTATCATCCAATGCCGCGAGTTCTTCTGTCATAACCTTCTTCCAACAATCATGAGTAGCTGCCTGTGAGTATGAAGTAGAAATAGAAACAATATTCAGAGTAGCATTCGTGGCAGACATAGAGCATATCAAGCGATCAGGCACTCGATGAACACGATTGGAACGACGTATCAAGATAGGTTCAGGATCTACAACGGGTACAGTAGGTTCGGGTTGAGTAATAGGTGGTGGAGTTGTACGTGGTCGACGTTAGTAAACCTACAACGGATGAGGGAGAGTACTCGAGGCAAAAGGAATATCAGGAAAGGTGGTTAGACTAGGAGATTGGGGGGCATGTGGAGGAGGAAGAGATGAACGAAAGACAATATGTTTAAGAAAAACAACATGTCATGAAACCCGAACACAACGAGAAACCGGATCATAACATCGAAAACGCTTTTGAGTTTCTCCAAATCCCAAGTACATACATTCGATCAATTTTAGAGATAGTTTGTTACGCTCACGTGAAGCCAGGTGAACATAACACACACAACAAAAAATACGAAATGTGGAATATGCAGGAGGTAAACCGTTGAGAACAAAGTATGGAGATTTACTATTCAGAACATTGGTTGGCATCCGGTTAATCAAGTAGACTGAATGTAACATTGCTTCCGCCCAGAAAAAACGAG
This sequence comes from Magnolia changhungtana, assembly GCA_030180095.1. Taxonomy (NCBI): domain Eukaryota; kingdom Viridiplantae; phylum Streptophyta; class Magnoliopsida; order Magnoliales; family Magnoliaceae; genus Magnolia; species Magnolia changhungtana. Next base: position 6,640,472 of record JASAUF010000633.1, read on the forward strand.
GAACATTCATACCTGTCATCAGAGTATTGGCAGTTTCAACAATATATCGATTTTTTCGTTCAGCCACCCCGTTCTGTTGTGGAGTATCAGAACAGGTGATCTGATGAATAATCTCATGATCCTGAAGAAATATACGAAAATCAGTTGAGAGATATTCCCCCCCTGAGTCAGAGTGGAGAGTTTGAACTGGAACTCGAAACTGAGTCTCCACAATAGAGTGAAATATCTCGAATTTTTCAAAAACTTGTGACTTCGAGTGCAGAAAGTAAATCTAAGTGTAACGTGTGAAATCATCAATGAATATAACATAGTATCGTAACCCAGAGAGAGACAGAATTGGTGAAGGCCCCAGACATCTGTATGCACTAGTTCAAACATAGAAGATGATTTTGTAGTACTTAGAGAAAAAGGAATACACTTACTCTTTGAAAGACAACAAGATGAACGTACAAGAATAATCCAAATCTTTTTTATTAAGAAAAACATTTTCTAACATGCCAGAAGAAAATAACTGAATTAACCAATTGGAATGTGGATGACCCAGGCGAAAGTACCACAGTTTTCACAATTTATTTGCCAAACAAATATCTGATGAAGATAGAGAAAAGAAACAACGAGCCGGAGTGACAGACGGATCAAAGTCCGAACCATTAAAAGAATCCAGAAATGTACGGTCATCAATCTATCTACATGTCACGCGCCGGATGCAATGCATTGCAATGCAAACTTTTTATTTTAACCGTCAATTTTCCTCATAATAAATTAATACATTTTTATTTTGATAATAACGTTAGATTATCCTAAATGAATGGACATGATCTCGTAGAAATATCCTGACTTGGCACGTGTGACGAAATCCACATCTTCAAAACATCCTCGCGCGATTCTCTGTAAGTTGCAAGTCTGCTGAAAAGACTAAAAGCGTCAACGCGGACTCACGATCCCTTATAGCACGAGACCGTACAGGGTCGGAATCGGATCTCTCTTTCCTATCCTCTCTCCCTGTCAGGAAACGCTCCAGTGTACTCGCCTCACACGTGGCATAAGGCACACGTATGAGATAACGAAGCAGCTAATCCGCTAATCTTCGCCGTCAAGGTTCGTTATCTGAAAATTCAGGCCGAGATGGTCACCATCTGGGTCGAACGGAGGACAACACATAACACAAATCTATCAACGGTCCAAATTCGAGGAACAGCTTTTCCCAACGAGATGATCGTCCGATCGGGAATTTTTTCGGGCATTCCATCTAGGAAGTTAAGATCGACGGACGACAGCCCCGATATCATCCACGTATGCGTCGTCTCCACGTGTAAACGAGTGGTCCCAATATGGGACGCGGACTGCGTACAGCCCCTGTCAGTAGCGATATGGCTACTCGACGGTGCTCTGTAGGCCCACGATGATGAATGTTTTTTTAATCCATGCCGTCCATATATGTTGGATCATTATTTTAGTCTATGAATACAAAATCGACGCAGATTTAGATATCAGGTGGACCACACCACAAGAAAACAGTGCTAATTGAATGGTTATCATTGAAAACTTTCTAGGGCTCAGATTAATTTTAATTTGCCATCCAACCCATTGATTGGGTCACAGAGATCTTGATGAAGAGAAAACATAAATATCAGCTTTATCCAAAACTTGTCTGCCTCATGTTTGGGCATGAGCTTGCAAAATGGATGGCGGGCGTGGATAAAACACATGCATTATGGTGGGCCCACAGAGCACCGTGACAGTAGGCAATCCGCGTCCATCATCTAATACGATACATCTCCCGACTTTAGCTTTGAATCTAAGTCCCCAGTTTCTCACACGTATTTCTAATTTCCACGTGCGAGCGAGTAGAACTTCAAAGTGCGCTCGAGTGAGTGTGATCAGCATTTCCCTCTCTGTTTCGGCTGAACCTTTTTCCGGTCTTCTCTCGTTCGTCTTTTGGGCTTTTCCATGTTCTTTCCTTCTTCCTTAAGTATCTCTTCTCCTATGTAAGAAGAGAGAGAGAGAGATGGAGTGAGATGAAATGCAGAGAAATAGCATTCTGAGTTTTTGATTTCGAGCATAAGAAATAGTATTCTGGTATTTCGCGACTGAGAGAGGATGGAGACGAGAACGCCAAGAGAGCACATTGAGTATATTAGGAGAGAGACATTATCGATTGGAGGAAAACCAAATTCTCTAGCGGGGGCCGTTGATTATCTGTCCGCCGAGCGTTATACTAAAGACGTACAATTCCTCATGGAACTCATTCAGGTCTCTCTCTCTCTCTCTCTCTCTCTTATAGAATGGCAATTCGGCTGGGCCGGGCCTACATGGACTGGCTGGGTAGGCCTCAGGGTCTGGCTGTTGGGCCTGTTGAGTTTGAGGCCCGTAACTTATCGGGCGGGGCATAACCAAAGCTATAAATTTCTGAGGATTTTTAAAATTTTGTGGGTTTTCTCAGGAAAATCTTACAAAAAATAAAAATTAGTATGCATTAACACATGTTACTAATAAACGCTTAAAAAGTAATAAAGTCAGAAAATTTGGAGCCCACATTTTATTTGTATGGCATCAAGTTATCACACATATGCACTCAAACATAACAACCATGTAGGCCAAAAGTCTTCGTGATTAAAACTCCAAATGAGCTGTATGTACGTTTAGATATTTTTAAGTGGCCTGTCTGGCCTTATATTAAGATTTAACTAATTTCTTTATTATTAATTTTAAATATATGGACAAATATATGTATTAAACGAGTTAGATATCATAAAAATATCACGCAAAATACAAATCCAACTATACTAAGGTGGGTAGGATCCATAATTATAAGATCTACTGTGATACATGCTTTATATCCGTGTCATTCTTTTGTTTTGAAAACTTATTTTAAGGCATGATCCCAAAATTAAAGCAGACCCAAATCTTGGGTGGACCATAACACAGGAAATAGGGGTAATTGATCTTTAGAAACTTCTTATGTGCCATGGGAGTGTTTTTTTTTTTTTTTTTTTTTATCAGTATGATGTTTGTATGATCTCTCCGTCTTTGTAGCCTTACCAATATATTAGATGGAAAATAAATATTCCTATGGCCCATGAAGTTTTAAATGGTGGGGATTCAATCACTATTGTTTCCTGTGCTATGGTCCACCTAAGATTTTATTAGATCAACATCATTTTTGGAATCATGTCCTAAAATCATCTTTTTAAATGGATGGATGGTGTGGATGTAAGGAACACATATCATAGTGGACCCCACAGGTATCCACCGACAAAGATCCACCCAAACCACGTCAACAATTCTCCACTTTACCATATAAAAAAAAAAAAAAAAAAACATTGCAGCGAGCATTATGGTAATTGCAATGCTCGACAAGCACTTCTCTTGCATTTTGTAGTTGTATGTCCAACTAATTAAGTGTGTGGGACCCAGCTGTGGTGTTTGCATGGCATCTAACCTTTCCACCATGAAAATAGGATGCCGCAAACATCATGCTCATCCATCGAATTCACATGAACGTGGAGGTTTTTGGGTGGTTGTTCATAAACTATGGTGTGGCCCACCTGATGGATGAATCCACCTGATTTTTGGGGTGTTCCATTTTTATGGTGTGATTACCTTGCTAGACGAGTTGGATGTTGTACAAACACTGTGGTGGGCCCCACACACAAATAATTGTAGATGAAACTCATAGGAAAATCGTGAAATACTCAGAACCGTTAATATTTTTTAAATTTCGGCGATATATGTTGAAAATAGGATAAGGCCAGATGGTGGGCCTGCCAATATGAACCCGGACTGGCCTGACTTCTTGAACACTCTTTTAGTTGGGCTGTTCTCAAACCCGAACCCGATTTTAACTCGGTTGGCTCGGGTTTGATTTTTCTTACTCAATTTCAATCCGGTTGGTGCTTAATCTCTACGTCAATGATCCGGATGAGGCTTCAACGGGATAACATGACAATTGGTCGGCCTATGTTGATGAACTCTGAATAGGGTTTGTTAGGGAAGCGACGGACCCTGTGGGATCCACCGTGATGTTTGGAATTTATCTAAGCCGTCCATCTATTTTTTAAGATCATTTTAAGATATGAACCTGAAAATGAGATAGATCCAATGCTTAAGTGGACCACACAGTGGGGATTGAATTCTTACCATTAAAAACTTCTTGTGAGCTTCAGAAGTTTTGGATCAATCTGATATTTGTATTTTCCCTTCATCCATGTCTATATGACCTTATGAACAGGTTGGATGGCAAATAAACATCAAGGTATTCTCTGAGAAGGTTTCACCGGTGAATTTCCTTATCGCCACTGATTCCTGTGGTGCGTTCCACTTGAGCATTGGACCTGCCTAATTTTTAGACTTATACCTTAAATGATCTGAAAAAATGAATGGACGGTGTGGATAAAACTCATACATCACAGTGGGCCCCACAGAGCCCCTGCCTGGACCACTTAAATCCAAACCGTGCAAATCTTGGGCTCCATTTTAAATGAGGGCATATACCCCAATGTCAGATTTATTGGGCCATCCTAGTTCCGAAGTTTCTATAGAAATCCTACGGCGAGGGATAGTAGATGGTCGGGCCCACGTTTAAATGGGCCATGTACCGGAAGCAGAGATCTCCTCCGATTTCTTGGACGGACCTGTTTAGAAAGCTTGTCGGGTTCGGGGCCATCATCCAATGTGTTTAGTCTCGAGTCCAAGTCCTTAGAAACGTTAGTCGGACCAGCAAGACCTGGACCCGATTAGATCGATTACGGAACTCCGGGACTCAGATAATTATGATAAAACAAAGGGGTGTTTGCTTACAATGCGTTCACACGAGTCAACTGCTGAATATTTGGAAACATAAGAGAATAAAACGAGTTTTAAAAAGTTCAAATTTTAAGATTAACGTTAATGAATTCCCATTTTAATAATTCCATGTTTTTAGAAACGTAAAATTGCACAAAACAACTCCATATTTGTGTACGTAGAAAACTATTGCTTTTAAAGTATGAAATCTCTCTCTATTAATTTGACTTTCGAATCATATTGTTAGGACACCGTTTGGCTTTTCGAAAGTAGGCCCAATGTCCAGCTGTTGGCAAAAGACCAATGTATGTTAAGTGTATTTCGCTGTTGGCAAAAGACCAATGTATGTTAAGTGTATTTCAACAAAAGTTTGATAGTTTGAAAAGCAAATGTTTTATATTGGCTTTTGTGTTTTGGTGCTTTTTTTTAGTCCCATATTGGATGGAATGTGAGAAGTAAAAGGGGTTATATAATTTTGCCTAACACAAACTCTTGTTAAGTGTGTTGAATTATGCCCAAGCTGCATGCCCCCACATGGGTGCAATCTGTGGGGGATTTACATAACTTTGCCCAACATAAACTCTTGTGAAGTGTGTTGAACTATGCCCAAGCTGCATGCTCGCGCACATTGCGTATATGTTTCTGAACTCGTAACTACACAAAATCTGATCTTTTCTAGGCAAAAGCAAAAGAAGGTAGAGTGTTTTTTTTTTGGGTACAAAATCTAATCTTTTCTACGCAAAAGCAAAAGGTAGGGTGTTTTTTTGTGTGTGTACGAAATCTAATCTTTTATAAGCAAAAGCAAAAGAAGGTAGAGTGTTGTGTGGGTGCTATTGATGTTGGTTTTCTAACAGCGAGTGGACGATGTGCGGAAATATTGCTACGGAATTGTATCCTGGGAGATAGCCGTGTTGACAACTTTTTGCACCTATTCTTTGCACTGAGAGGCGCGAACTATATCAAAGATAGCGACACGTACACACCTTGACCTAGTGCCTGTTCATATTATTTATGATCTGTACGCGCTGACAACAAACATCTACTCAACATATGTGGGGTTCCTTTACACAGATTTATCTGTCAAATATTTCCAATTTATATTACACTAGTTTCAACAATGTAATCATAATCTTTTGAAGAAAGAATAAGAGCGCATATTTTAAAAGTGGAGTTTTTGATATATTTTCTCTTCTTACATCAGTTTTTTTTTTTTTTTCCAAGAAAACTTGTATAAGCGGAATCTTTGCAAAAAGAAGAAGAACCCATATTCTAAAAGTGAAGTTTTTCTATCTATTTTCTTTCCCTCGATCTGTTTTAAAGAAGAACCCATTTTTCTGATGTAGGAGTTTTTGCCGAAGAGAGCAGCTAGAAAACACGAAAGATTCTGAGAGAGTAGTTTTTCTAAGGTGAGAGCTTCTACGAGAAAGAATAGTTGGAAAGCATAAAAAATTGTTGAAGTGAAATAGTCGAAGAAGAGTTAGTCAAAAAGTTGTAATAAATGAAGGTAAAGTATAGAAAATTGGGTCCTTACTCATGCCTTGGTGGTAGACTCACAAGAGTTTTTATACAAGGTCATCGGTTCAAGTACTCATTGTGGTGAAAAACCACTGTGGTGTGAGTGCACGTGTAAAAAAAAAGTGAGGTGGGGCATTTTCATCCCAAAATTTTGAAAAAGTATTTTAGGCATTAAAAAATAACGATTTGAAAAGTAGTGCTATTTTTGCGCTCCCATGAACCTTGAATGTATTTACATGAAGAGCTCATTTTCTTTTAGTTTTCCCCATATACAACCAGCGTATCATGGGACCCCCAACATGCACCTTTCTAAAAATTTCTTTCCTACACCTTCACTTGTGGGATTAGGGGGATTATATTTTTTGGGACCAAAATGTCTTGTACTCTATAAAGCCCTTGAGATATTTTTTAGCATCACGTAATTCCATGGAAAATGTTCATTACAAGTCGTATTACGATGATCTTAAGCTCTTTCGAAAGATAATTTGATGAGCTTTCAAGTACGATTGGAATCATCTCATTTGGAGATTGTTTAGCCTTTCAAAAGTGGTGCCCAAAGTCCCCAACAGCATAAATCGCATTACTTGCACAGTCAGCACTTCATGACTTTGACAAACGGACCAGATCTCTCTCGTTACACCTCGAATTTGAGTGATCTTGGGCTTGTTGGAAAGGTAATTCGATAAGCTTTTTAATGAACCATAAACTACCTTGATTGGGGTACTATTTAGTCTGTACCTTCCGTAGCACAAGTCCCACTTTATTTTTCCATAACTTTTGAGTTAGATGATGATAGACTAAACGGTTCCTGATCGAGCTGTTTTTATAGATCATTAGAAAGTTTATTGAATTATCTTTTCAACGGGCCTAAGTTCACTAAGATCCGAGGTGTGACGAGGGGATCTGGTCCGTTAACTAAAGTTGCATGGTGCTGATTGTGCAAGCAACACAAGTTATGCCATCAGGGGCCCACTTTTAAAAGGTCAAACGGTTTCCAAAAGAGATGATTCCAGCCCTGATTGAAAGTTCGTCGAATGATCTTTCCAACGAGCCTAAGATTGCTCAGATTCAACCTGTAACAAGAGAGCTACGAGTGTTTGTGGGATCGTGCGATGCTAGAAAAAATCCTAAGGGCCTCATAGAGTACAAGGGTAATTCGGTCCCCCAAAACTCCCCTCAATCTTGCACGTGGAGGTGTAGAAAAGTAAGTTTTTAAAAAGGAGTTGTATTTCGGGGGTCCAATGGTACCTTTAAAAAAAAAAAAAAAAAAACTTTTCTTTTGTACGGAAAAATGATCCAATATGAAACACCAATAATTAAAATTCTCTGTGGGTAAGAAAACATCAAGTGGGCCCCACTTCTGATCATCCTTCTTTCTTGACCATTATGTGATAAGAATCACTAAATGGTGAAAAATCACCATTTCATACTTGTAACTTCTTTTTTCTTTTACACACACTCACACCCACAGACACCACATGGTCACTCGAACCCATGACTCTGGTGTTAAAACTCATAGAGTCTACCACTGAGCCATGAGTAGGGACTCATTTCATACTTAGTAACCAACTTAACTGTCACTCATTTTTTTTTCACCTTTTTCTTTCAAAGAGGAATGTTCACACACACCTCAATGGACCTAAGTTACAGCCCATCTTGTATGCACGTGCCACGTGTGTATGAGTCGTCCAAAAGGTGGGTCTCACCACAAAGAAGTCTTGGTTAAAAATCAGGCTGGTCCAATCATGAGGGGGAGAGCATACATATTCTCTGCTTGATACAATTAAAGGAATTTGGATTCTGAATTTACAGAATGCAGAAGATAATGAATACTTACCCGGCTTACCCGGCGTGGATCCTTCGCTGGAATTTGTCATCACATCAAAAGACATCACTGCAACCGGCGCTGCGTCCACTCTCCTTATATTCAACAATGAAAGAGGCTTCTCCGAGGAGAACATCAACTCAATATGCAACATTGGACGATCCACAAAGAAAGGGAAAAGACAATGTGGATATATTGGAGAGGAAGGTATTCCAATTCGGCAACAGTTATTCGTCCCACCACTTCTATTACTGATTTTTTTTTCTGTGTTTTTCTTGAAGTGGATACATTACAACATCTTTGGTGTTTTCTACTACAAAATTTTCAGTTGGGTTAGGTATTTCCTTGGTTGACAGCAAAAATTAAAGCAGTCATCTATAAATTTTGCTATCGTCTAGATTTCCCACTAGAAATTGTAAATGTCACTAGATGGCCAATGTAATTGACTGTCCACTTGGATGGGTGGGTCCTTCCATGGATCTACAACTGTGGCACTATTCAGACAATCTTAACAGTTCGACGTTGAGACATACAAAAGGATGATGGAAAAGGATATTTTCCCTCATGGGCCCCAAATCACATGGGTAATGTCTCACATGAGCCACCCACCTCACACAGGGGGCCCGTCTCACATGGGCCGCCCACCCCGAGTGTGTCCCCGCATCCCACAGGCTACCCCACTTGAGCCCGGTGTGAAATGTCCTGCATTACAATGGATGGTTATGACACATGTCCAACGTGAGAGCAGGACATCAGATAAGAACTTGTTGAGCTCCCCAATTTCATCATGGTGGAACCTGCCTGATGAATGGTCTTGACAATGGACACTTCCAACTTGACAGCAGTGTATCTGATAAGAACTTGCTCAGCTCCCCAATTTCATCATTATCATAGCTGTTTGGGGTTATTTTAAGTTTCAAAATTTGAATTTTCCAGATATCTTCGTTGTTTTCATCATGCATTCTCTTTTAAGTGTTCCTAAATTCTAATGCATTGTGGAACTTGGTTCTGTTTTTATGTTTTGATATTTGGAACTTGAACGATGTATCTTCACTTATCAAGCCTTCTATTCTTGCTTCATGCTCGAAGCTATTTTTAACTATCTGAAACATGCTCTTGCATTCATCTAATTGTAAGCTTCTTGTTTGCTCAATGAATCTTGATTTTGGTTGTGGTCTGAACAGGGAGTTTTTAAATACTTGGCAGCTAAACGTTTTCATGATGCATCTATACTGGGACCCATAATTGGACATTTTGATTTGAATTAATTGTATTCCACTTATGCAATTTCTAAATAATTTTCAAGTGCTTGCATATCACCTATCACTCTACCAGAGTCTTGAAGTGCCAGAGTCTTGAAGCGTTTTTTATTTCTTCTTTTTCATTTCAAATTACCATTCTCTTGTGAATAAGGGGTTCAATTTGAGACCTTTCACCATCATCATAGTTACATTTTCTTGACTTTATGGCTCACTTTCGGACCTTTCTTTCATCATCATCATAGCCTTGTCCTCGTTATGTGGGGTTCATCAACATCATATCTTGTTCAAGCTATTTTGGGGTTGATCTTCATTGTGGCCTTGTCCGAGTGATTGGGACCAATCTTCTCCAAAGCCTTATCCCAGCTATTTGGGGTTGATCATCCGTATCCTTGTCCTATCTATTAGGGTCCATCTTCATTGTAACCATGTCCCAACTATTTGTTGTTGATCTTCACCGAAGCCATATCCCAGCTATTTGGGGTTGATCTTGATCTAGGGGGGCAACTCGGGCTTGTTGGCTCAGATTTTGGGTCAACTTGACCTCAAGAGGACCGAACAGTGCAACCCAACCCGGCCTGAATTCCAACCCGAGGTGCCCAAGCAGCCCAACCCAAAATCCTCTATATTCAACCCAACATGAACCAACACGAAGGGACCTGACCTAACCTAACCCAAATCCAAATACATGTGACCCAACCTGAATTTGCTCAACCCAAACCTGACCTGAATTCAATTTGGGTTGGCATTTTCCAAGCCTGACCTGACCCAAGAACATTGACAACTCGACCCAACCTGACTTGAACTTTGGTTGGATCATTGTGGCCTTGTACTAGCTATTTGAATCATCATAATACCCTGGGTTGATGTACAAATCTTGCTTTGCCAATTGCCTTCTATTGAGAATCCCTGTAGATCCTCCTCCTTGATTGTGGATCCTCCTTGATTACATGAGATGTCATACAATCCTCCTTGATTGCATGAGATGTCATACAAATCTGTTTTGATTATTTTCCTTTATTGTAGATATAGATAGCTGTGTAATTAGATTTGTACAATTGTGAAATATTATAAATAGATATACTCACCCATGTAAAGTGGTGTGGTGATTTGCAAACCCTCTCATGGTATCAGAGCCCCTCACGGGTTCAACCTCCCACCGATCTCCATGGCTTCCGATTCCTCCAACTCTTTCCTTTCCTTCAACACCATGATTCATATGATGACCATTAAACTCTCTTCCTCAAATTATCTTCTCTGGCGCAATCAGCTTATTCCACTTCTTGACTGTCAGGGACTTCTTGGCTATGTCAATGGGTCCATCGTTGCTCCACCCACAAGCTCTGCCTCTGCTACTGAGTCTTCTAAAGAAATCCAGAAATACACAGATTGGAAACTTCGAGATCATTGCATCAGCTTGCTTCTTTCCTCTCTCACCGAAGAAGCTATGGTAGAAGTGCTCGGTCTCACCACTGCCAGAGACGTCTGGCTTGCCTTTGAAAAATCTTTCAGCCATCGTTCCAAAACACATGAACTCCATCTCAAAGATGAGTTGCAACTGATCAAACGAGGAAATCGCAGCGTCTCCGAATACTCTCGCTCATTCAAGGCATTATGTGATCAGCTCTCGGCGATGGGTCGTCCGATTGATGATATAGACAAATCTCATTGGTTTCTTCGGGGATTAGGTGCTGATTTCTCCACCTTTTCTACTGCTTAGATGTCACTCACACCCCTTCCCCTCTTCACCGATCTGGTTTCTAAGGCTGAAAGCTTTGCCATTTTCCAGAAATCTTTTGAGCAACCTCCTGTTGTCCCTGCTGCATTCACCGCCACCCATGGTTCCTCTTCTAACTCTCGTGGAAGTGGTCATTTTAACCAGTTTCGTGGCCATGGAGGAAACCAGCGAAATAGTGGACGTGGTCGTGGCCGTCGTCATTACAATCCCCGTTGCCAGATCTGCAAAACCGAGGGCCATACTGCTGAACGTTGTCGAAATCGATATGATAGGGCTGATGCTCAACTTGCTGAAGCATTCACTACTGATTGCTCTCTTTCAACTGAAGTTGAGTCTGATTGGTATATGGATACAGGCGCCTCAGCACATATGACCCCTCATTTGAGTAAACTGGACATATCAAAACCATATTCTGGTAAGGACCGTGTACAAGTTGGCAATGGAGCCTCTCTTCCAATTCCACACCGGTAGTGTCTACCCTTCTCAAAATATTCAACTGTTAGATGTACTTGTTGTCCCTCGCCTTACCAAAAATCTTTTATCCATTAGTAAATTAACTACTGATTTTTCATTCACTGTTATATTTACTAATGATCAGTTTATTGTACAGAACTGAATAACAGGAAAGGCGGTGGCAACCGGCAAACGAGAAGGTGGTCTTTATGTGCTAGAACGCGGAAATCAGGCTTTTATTTCTGTTCTTGCTAAAAAATCTCTACGTGCCTCATTTGATTTATGGCATGCTAGACTTGGACATGTCAATCCTTCTGTTATATCTTTATTAAATAAAAAGGGCCATTTATCTCTTACCTCTTTGCTTCCCACTCCGCATATGTGCTCTACATGTCAGTTAGCAAAAAGTCATCGATTGCCTTTTTCTTCTAACGATAGTAGATCTAATTATATGCTTGGCCTAATTCATTGTGATATTTGGGGTCCATCCCCTGTTAAATCTAATGCAAGCTTTCGCTATTATATGTTATTTATAGATGACCACTCACGTTTCACATGGCTTTACCCCATGAAGCTTAAATCTGATTTTTTTGATATTTTCCTCCACTTCCAACGATTTGTGGAAAATCAACTCTCAGCAAAAATTAAAAAAATTTCAAAGTGACGGCGGAGCCGAATTCACCAGTATTCGCTTTCAATCTCATCTTCAGGACAATGACATTCATCATCAAATGTCATGTCCTTATACTCCTTCCCAGAATGGACGTGCAGAACGCAAACACCGTCATGTGACTGAAACTGGTCTTGCTCTTCTCTTTCATTCCCATGTTTTCCCTCGCTTTTGGGTTGATGCTTTCAGCACTGCCACTTACATTATCAACCGGTTGCCTATGCCGATCCTTGGCAGTATTTCACCTTTTGAGGTTCTGTATGGTAAGTCTCCTAATTATGAGCATTTTCATCCCTTCGGCTGTCGGGTATATCCTTGTTTACGTGATTATGTTTCTAATAAATTTGATCCGCGCAGTTTGCCTTGCATCTTTATTGCTTACAGTTCATCTCATAAGGGCTTCCGTTGCTTGGACACAACTACTTCTCGTATTTACATTACTCGGCATGCTCAATTTGATGAGTCTTTCTTTCCATTTTTAGACTCTTCACGTGCACATCCCCCTTCGGAGTTGATCATCTCTAATTTTTTAGAGCCATGCATTTCCATTAGTACCCCTCTAGCTCCATCCTCTGTGCCCACTATTACACGGCCCCTTGCCGACCCTTGCACAATCTGTGATGATTTTCCTGTTTCTGAGTCCATGCAGGTTTCTAGCCCATCCTCCTCTGCTTTGGCTCCTACTGCACGTGAGCCTCGTGATTCCTCAAGCTCTGGCGCTCCCTCCACCGGATCTGGTCCATCCTCATAGTGTCTAATCAAGCTCCACCTGCTCGTCACTCTATGGTCACTCGAGCTCGAGATGGGATCTTCAAGCCCAAGCATCCGGCTTTTTTAAGCACCTTGCAACCTCCGACCCTTCTACATGCCTTGCTCAATACTTCTGAGCCTAAAGGATTTCTCTCTGCAGCTAAGGATCCTGCATGGCTTGCCGCCATGGATGCAAAAATTGCAGCGTTGCTCAAGAATGATACTTGGGTTCTTGTTCCATGGCCGCACAATACAAATATTGTGGGCTCCAAATGGGTTTTCAGGACCAAATATCATTATGATGGCTCCATTGATTGCTTCAAGGCTCACCTAGTTGCGAAGGGCTACACACAGCTTCCCGGACTTGACTACACCGACACCTTTAGTCCCGTGGTCAAAGCTTCCACCGTCAGGGTTGTTCTCTCTCTAGCCGTGTCTAATCGCTGGCCCTTACGTTAACTTGACGTCAAGAATGCCTTTCTTAATGGTGTTCTTTGTGAAGATGTTTATATGAAACAACCTCCCGGCTATGTTGATCCTCGACACCCTCTTCATGTGTGCAAATTAAAAAAAGCTCTCTATGGCTTGAAACAAGCTCCGCGGGCCTGGTTTCATCGTTTCAGTACATTTCTCTTACAACTTGGATTCTCTTGCAGCCGTGCTGATACGTCTCTCTTTGTCTTCAGTAGGAAAGCTGATCTCATCTACTTGTTGCTCTATGTTGATGACATCATTGTTACAGGGAATAATCCAGCACTTCTCAATCGATTCATTCAGTAGCTGCACGCGGAATTTGCCCTCACGGATTTAGGCTCTTTGAGCTATTTTCTTGGCCTTGAGGTTTCCTCTCTTTCGGATGGACTCTTTCTCAGTCAAACCAAGTATGCTCATGACATTCTTGCTCGTGCTCAATTACTTGACAGTAAGTCTGTTGCTACACCAATGGTTGTGTCTCAGCGCCTCTCCTCTGACGGTGCATCCTTCTCGGATCCCACTCTTTATCATTCTTTAGTTCGTGCCTTACAGTATTTGACCATCACGCGCCCTGATCTTGCTCAGTCTGTCAACTCCGTTAGTCAATTTCTTCATGCTCCAACTGAAGAACATTTTCAGGCCGTCAAACGTATCATGCGCTATGTCAAGGGCACTCTTCACTTTGGCTTAACCTTTTCTGCCTCGCCATCTACTGGTCTATTGGCCTATTCTGACGCCGACTGGGCAGGGTGTCCTGACACTCGGCGTTCCACCTCAGGTTTTTCCATTTATCTTGGGGACAATCTTGTCTCTTGGAGTGCCAAAAAGCAGTCTACAGTTTCCCGCTCTAGTTGTGAATCCGAGTACCGTGCTCTCGCTTTTACCGCTGCTGAGGTTCTATGGCTAACTCATCTCCTACGTGATCTCAAGGTCACCCTCACACATCGGCCTTTGTTACTTTGTGACAACAAGAGCGCGATTTTCTTAAGCTCGAATCCTGTTTCTCACAAGCGTGCCAAACACATCGACCTTGACTACCATTTCTTACGAGAACTTGTTGTTGATGGCACCCTTTGCACTCAATATGTTTCGTCAAATTTGCAGGTTGCTGATATATTCACCAAAAGTGTTTCACGACCGCTATTTACTTTTTTCCGATCCAAGCTTCGCGTCGGCTGTAATCCCACGCTCAGCTTGCGGGAGGGTATTGAGAATCCCTGTAGATCCTCCTCCTTGATTGTGGATCCTCCTTGATTGCATGAGATGTCATACAATCCTCCTTGATTGCATGAGATGTCATACAAATCTGTTTTGATTATTTCCCTTTATTGTAGATATAGATAGCTGTGTAATTAGATTTGTACAATTGTGAAATATTATAAATAGATATACTCACCCATGTAAAGTGGTGTGGTGATTTGCAAACCCTCTCACCTTCTAAATATGAATCTTCAAGATTGCTTGGCAAAAGAAGCATGACTAACTGATCACCTTCTCCCTTATGTTGGCCTTCCAACTGGGTGACTTCCAGATGGATTTTCCTGTTAGATCTCAGATATTCCGTAAAAACCGCATGGAATTTGAAGACTGTTTTGGAAAAAGGATCCCCTTTCTTGATGGTGTGACTTTCGCTTTAAGAAAAGATCTTACTAATCTAATGTCATTTCCATCAGATAATCAATCCGTGTAACTTTCAACTTAACAAATGTTATCTATGTTAACAATCGATATCATAATGTGCAGTACCTTCAATACACTGATTTGCATTGCTTGTTCAAAATCTATACCCCATTGATGATCTGATAAACCCTCTCAAATCATGCTCTAGGAGTAGAGCTGTACACAATACGAACCGAGTCGAGCTTGGCACAGCTTGGCTCAGTTCGGCCAGCAATCTATCTCAGCTCTGTCCTCGAGCTTGACTGGCCAGCTCAGCTCGGTTCAGTCAGCAGCTCGAGTTGAGTTCAAGCCAAATTCGAGATTAAGCTTTCGAGTCGAGCATTTTCTTTTTAGTTTTTATATGGGCAGGCTCCTTTTTTATATTATATTATATAAAATATTAAATGTTAATTAAGTTTTATATATATATATATATAAGTTATAACTCGATCTGAGCCGAGTCGAGCTCAGGCCAAGCTTTGAGCCGAGTCGAGTCAAACTCGGGCTAGCTCGAGCTTGGCTCGAAATTCTTTCAAGCTCAAAAAATCAGCTCGACTTGGCCCAAACCCAGATTTCGAGTTAAGCTGAGTCGAGTTTATCTGAGCCAAGCCGAACGAGTTAACCGAGCTAGCTCAGTTCATGTCCAACTCTATCTAGGAGATTGTTTTAATTTATACAACCCATTTTCTAACTGACAAACCTTTCCTTCCTCTTTGCAAATAGTTAATCCAGGTGGCAGCCTTCCATAGATCTTCATTTGAAAAGGTTTATTATTATTATTAATTTACATCTAATTTATGTAAACTCCTACAATTATTTTTGGCAAAAAAATGAATTGTGCAGAGGATTTTGATATTGGACCAAATTTAAGTATTGTGAGTAGTTTTGATAAGACGAGTCTCTTCCAGTGCATTGGAATTGGGCATCTAAACAATTCCAATGCAATATCAAAAAATTAAGAGTTCAAGATTGACCTTATCAGAAAGAACAAGAATGAGAATATCTCCAATGAATGAAAACACCGTCAACTCTTTCACTAATCTCCGAAGAGAATAAAAAGCAGAACCATAATATAAGGGGAATGCAATAAATAAGAAAACATAACCACCATGTTGTTTTTTAGGATTTTTATTTTTATTTTTTTGAAGCAAGTAAAATCAGAGAGTAGTTAGAGAGTTATGTTCCACAATGTATTGGCTCATTTGAATTTCAAAGTTGAAAAGCAAGGCTAGATTCTTGAGATAAATAGTTAAATAGATGCATGGATGGATTGATGGAAGTGTGATAGAGGAAATGTGGCAAAACTATCTAACCTGTCATATGCGAAACAATCAAACACAAGCGACAAGCATCAACACACCTATATAATGCCTAACTAGAAAATTCACCTAAGAAGCTACCCAATAGATGAAATGACAAGCAACACCTTATCTTAACTCATTATTGAACTCAAAGAAAGAGAGTACGTAAGCCAGTTATCAACATAATTCATACCTTATGGCTGTCTGAACCATGTAGAATTCGTTATTTCATTTGCTGAAAATTTTTATGTTAAGTTTCAATCACCACAAGATATGGGTTTTATTTACTATCATATCCACTTTCCAGCTCTAGAAATCTTGTTTCTAGGTCATGAACCAATGTCATTATCTGAAACAAGCATCCTCTTGATTGATTTGCAAAACAACAAGCGTCAATCTCTCACGTCTGACGCAGGGGAGGACGTGAGGTCGAGCACCGTCTTCCTCAAGAGGATAGCTATTCCGAATCCACGGAACTTCTCTGGACTCCTCACAGAGACTTCTCGAATCCACGAGAAAAGAGAGCAGAAAATAGAAATAAATTTTAAATAAATTCGAAATAGATTAATGAATGAATAAAAACGAGTTCACAACCCTTTAAATAAGGGTACTAAGCAATGGGAAAGAAATCAGAATCAAACTACAACTAGGACTCCTAGAATTCGCGACTTACTATAAATAGTAAACTTACTATTTATAGACGGTCGTGATGTCTACTAGTGCGCAAGGTTTTCGGCCAAAAATAGTAAGTGTCCTATTTGGCTTCACCAAACCGTTCTCCTAATTATTCTAAGCTCTTTTCACGTTGGGCGCAACTCCTAAAGCCCGACGGATGAAGAGTTATAATCAAACTAAAACTTACTATTTATAGTAAAAATGAAATTAAAACAAGGAAATGACCGTCGATCCAGGGGTTTTTCGCAATTCCGGGCATCGCAACCATGCATAGCTGGGTTGGTTGGCTAAAGTAGTTCGTTCTACCCCAACATCATATATTTTACGTCGGCTAACTCATTCTGGATTGTGAGATACGCCCGATTTAAGGTCCGATGGTCTAGATCACTTCTGTCTCCGACCGGGCCTTCTCTGATCCATCTTGGCCATGAAACTATCTGCGACCTACTCTACATCAGTCTCCTCCACTTCAAAAGAACTCGTCCTCGAGTTCTCATCCTGTTCTGGTTCATAATACTCGGTCAAGTCCGTGACATTGAAAGTTCGTGAGATTGCCATGTCATCTGGAAGATCAACAACATAAGCGTTGTCATTGATCTTTTGAATGATTGGGATGGGTCCAATTTTCTTATTTTTCAACTTGTTGTATGTCCCGGTTGAAAATCTCTCTTTGCGCAGATGGACCATAACGCGATCGCCCACCTCGAACACCTTTTCTCACCGGTGCTTGTCCGCTTGTTCCTTGTACTTCTCGTTCGAGGCATGTAACTTGGTCCGTACTTCCGTATGGATGCCCATGATCTTGTCCGCCATATGTTCTGCTGCAATGCTCGTGCCTGGGTGCTTGGGCAGAGGGACCAAGTCAAGTGTGTGGCGAGGCACTCGTCCATAGATAATCTGTAATGGTGATTTCCCAGTCGAGCGGTTCACTATGTTGTTGAATGCAAACTCTGCTTGAGATAAGGCTAATCCCACTACTTCAGTTTTTCTCCTGCAATACAGTGAAGGAGGTTTCCCAGCGTGCGACTCACAACTTCGGTCTGCCCATCAGTTTGTGGGTGGTAAGCACTGCTGAATTGAAGTCGTGTATCGAATCGAGTCCACAAAGTTCGCCAAAAGTGGCTAATGAACTTCGTGTCACGATCAGAAGTAATGGTCTTGGGGACCTCGTGTAGCCATACGACCTCCCTAGAAAATAGATTCGCCACGTGTGTTGCATTGAAAGTCTTCTTGCATGGGATAAAGTGCGCCATCTTGGAGAAATGATCTACCACCACGAACACTGAATCTATGCCGCGTTGTGTTCGTGGGAGACCAAACACGAAATCCATTGATAAATCCTCCCAAGGACCATTAGGCACAGGTAACGGGGTGTAGAGGCCCGTATTCTGAGATTGCCCCTTGGAGGTCTGACAAACATGACAACGTTGTACGGTTTTTTCCACATCACGTACTAATTACGGCAAGTAATACCGCTCTTCCACAAGAGCTCGCGTCTTGTCTCGCCCAAGGTGTCCACCGAGGCCACCTCCATTTAGCTCCTGAATAATCTGCTCCCTTAGAGAACTTTGGGGGATGCACAATCGATTCCCTTTGAAGAGAAAACCGTCCTGTATATGAAGGTCATTGGGGTGACCTTCTTGGCACTTCACCCAAGAATCTTTGAAGTCCTCATCCTCGGCATACAGCTCCTTGAGACAGTCGAAGCTGACCACCTTGTTGCTCATCGTAACAAGTAGTGATGCACGATAGCTAAGTGCATCAGCCACCTTGTTCTACTGCCCTGACTTGTGCTTCAGAACGAATGTGAATTCCTGTAAAAACGTAACCCATCTAGCATGCACACGATTCACGTTAGTCTGACTATTAATAAACTTTAATACTTGATGGTCAATGTAAAGAACAAACTCTCTTTGAATCAAATAATGCCACCAATGTCGCAGCGCCTGAACAACTGCATACAACTCAAGCTCATAAGTCGACCACTTCTTTCGGGCTTCGCTGAGCTTCTCACTGTAGAAGGCTACCAGCCTACCTTCCTGTGATAATACTCCCCCAATTCCGACGTATGAAGTGTCACACTCAACTTCAAATAATTTGTCAAAATTAGGATGCACCAAAACCGGTGTTGTAAACAAACGATGCTTAATCTCATGAAAGCTCTTGTCAGCTTTATCGGTCTACTGGAACGGTCCTTTTTTCATGCAATCTGTTATAGGCGCGACTATGGTGCTAAAGTCTCGTACAAATCGATGATAGAAAGTCGCCAACCCGTGAAAACTCCTCACCTCATGAATGTTCGTCGGGATCGGCCATTCCCTAATAGCTCGTACCTTTTCATCGTCCACACGAATGCCTGTAGACGTTACAACAAACCCTAAGAACAACAGGCTGTCAGTTAAAAAACTACACTTCTTCAAGTTGAGGTATAACTTGTTAATTTGTAGGACCTGTAACACCTGCCTGAGATGTTTCCTGTGCTCCGCCTCATCCTGGCTATATATCAATATGTCATCAAAATATACTACCACAAATTGACCAGTAAACAGTTTTAGCACTTGATTCATCAAACGCATAAAAGTACTTGGTGCGTTTGATAGGCCGAAAGGCATGACTAGCCACTCATACAACCCTTCCTTAGTCTTGAATGCCGTTTTCCACTCATCACCGGGTCGGATACGAATCTAATGGTACCCGCTCCTCAGATCTAGTTTAAAGAATAACTTGGCCCCTTCTAGCATATCGAGCATGTCTTCTAACCGTGGTATTGGGAACCGATATTTGATGGTAATTTTATTGATTACCCGGCTGTCGACACACATGCGCCAGCTTCCATCTTTTTTTGGCGTTAATAATGCTGGTATGGCACATGGGCTCATGCTCTCTCTCAAGAGACCCTTACGGATCAATTCCTCCACTTGCCCCTGAAGTATCTCGCACTCCTTCAGACTCATCCGATAATGAGGGCGGTTGGGTAGGCTAGCCCTAGGGACGAGGTCTATGTGATATTGGATGTCCCTCATGGGGGGCAATCCATCAGGTAAATCCTCAGGCCAGATTTCTTTGAATTCGTTTAGCAACAATCTTAAACTTGGAGGGATATTTGAGGGTTCTTCTTCCTCGCCCTTCACCACTACGACATACACCTCGCTGGTTTCCTTAGATTCCTCCATGAAATCTCGAATGGTCAAGAGGGAACTCCCCTCCACTTTAGAAGCTTCAGGGTGGTTCTCTGGTGCCATAAGGGCAATGATTATTTTTCGATTATCCTTGACGAATACGTAGACATTGTCTCTTCTTCGATGGGTCGCATCACGGTCTGACTGCCAGGGTTGACCAAGTAGCATGTGGCAAGCTTCCATGTCGACCCCGTCACAAAGTATCTGATCCTTATAATTTTTACCAATTGAAAATGAGATGGTGCATTGTTCAGTTACCTTGGTCTCATTCACTTTTTTTATCCAGCTAATTGAGTACGGGAAAGGATGTTTCATTGTTGGTAGCCGCAACTTGTCCACCATCACTCTTGAGACGATGTTCTCGCTACTACCACTGTTTATAATCACATTACAGACCTTTCCGTTGACAGTGCACCGAGTACGAAATATATTGTGTCATTGTGGATGTAATTCCTTTCGTGGGATATATAGTAATCGCCTCACAATTAGAAATTCGCCACGATTATCGCCCGTCATTTCATCGCCACCTGCTATTTCTTCAGTGGTTTGTTCATGTTCGTCATAGCCATGGTCTTCTTCTGTGGCCTCATCTTCAATGCCTCATTCGTTTATAGTCAAGTGTGCTGCAGGACGTTGAGGACAAGTGTTTGATAAGTGGCCTGGCTGGCCACAGCGGTAACAATTGTTCGACCTTGACCGAGCATAAGGATTTGGAGTCCTACTCGGGCCCGCTATTATGGGTGCTGCATGTTGAAGTCTAGATGAGCCGCTCCCCGTATCACGGTTTGCGGTTGTAGGATGTTGAGGACGTTCTCCTACTGGATCTTTTCCTCGTGCCGACACTGGATCCTGTGTGGGACCGGTCATGGGGGGTCGAGTTGAAGGATAGGGACGAGCAGGACTCTTGCAAGTTGTATTTCTTCCCTACCTGCTAATTGAACTGCTTCATCCATGGTCCCGACTGGGTACATCTGAACTCGGTCCTGAATTATCGGTCGCAACCCACCTATAAATTGTGCTACCTTCTGTGACTCAGATTCTGACAAATCGTTTCGTATAACCAACCGCTGGAATTCTTCAGTGTAATCTGTGACAGTTCGGTTTCTTTGTCGACAATTTTGGTATTGCTGGAATAATATCTGCTCATAATCACTAGGGAGAAATCGTGATCGAAGAAGACGTCTCATCCGTAGTCATGATGAGATGAGCGTCTTGTTCTAGCGAGCTCGTGAGAGTTGTAATTGTTCCCACCATGCAGAAGCACCAGATTTTAACTTAAACGCTACCAATTTTACCCTTTTATGATCTGGCACGTCCATATAATCAAAATATCTCTCTACTTCGGCTAGCCAATCGAGGAAATCTTCTATACGTAATAAACTATTAAAACTATGAAGTTCAGCCTTACCTCGATAGTCTCTTTCGGCACGATCTAGGTAATCGTCTCCATGGATTGATCGTCGAGCAAAACCCTCATTAAGGTCCTCGTCACTAGAACTTGAATCATCTGGTGCAGCCCTACAGTTTGCCACTGGTAGTGCTCTACGGAAATCGGGGTTGCGTCGTACAGCAACCATGGGTGGTGGAGCCACCATGGGTGGTGGAGCAACCATAGGTGGTGGAGCACCACCTAGGGCTCGGGGCGGAAGTAGCGCATCCGCAAGACGGTCGAGGGTTGCCTGCAGCCCTTGCATAGTCAACTGACTCTCCCGGTGGAAAGCTTCCATTCTTTCCGAAAGATAACGAATCCCTGGATCACCGTCCACAGGATTTTAATTCATACCTTCGTTGTTTGTCATCGGCCCGAGAAGAATCCTCGCTCTGATACCAATTGACGCAGGGATGAACGTGATGAGGATAAATACTCCGAATCCACGAAGCTTCTCTGGACTCCTCACAGAGACTTCTCGAATCCACGAGGAAAGAAAGCAGAAAATAGAAATAAATTCTAATAAATTCGAAACTGATTAATTGATTACTAAAAATGAGTTCACAACCCTTTAAATAGGGGTACCAAGTAATGGGAAAGAAATCAGAATCAAACTACAACTAGAACTCCTAGAATCCGCGACTTACTATAAATAGTAAACTTACTATTTATAGACGGTCGTGATGTCTACTAGTGCGCAAGGTTTTCAGCCAAAAATAGTAAGTGTCCTATTTGGCTTCACCAAACCGTTCTCCTAATTATTCTAAGCTCTTTTCACGTTGGGCGCAACTCCTAACCCGACGGATGAAGAGTTATAATCAAACTAAAACTTACTACTTATAGTAAAAACGAAATCAAAACAGGGAAACGACCGTCGATCCAGGGGTTTTTTGCAATTCCGGACGTCGCAACCTGGCGTATCTGGGTTGGTTGGCTAAAGTAGCTCGTTCTACCCCAACATCATATATTTTACGTCGGCTAACTCATTCCGGATTGTGAGATACGCCCGATTTAAGGTCCGATGGTCTGGATCACTTCTGTCGCCGACCGGGCCTTCTCTGATCCATCTTGGCCATGAAACTGTTTGCGACCTGCTCTACATCACATACCCCTACTGAAATACATTGATCAGAACTGCAAGCAATCCTTGTTAAGCATCAACTACGGAGCCAAGCCGCATAGCAAGAGGATATGTTTTTCATCCAAAGCCAAACATGTTTCGTGGCTTATCAATTGGAACCACGAATTCCGATGTGCTACAGACTGTTTCTTCATCCCAAAAAGCACAGACAAGGCTTTCAGATTGTCTCCGAAGAAGAAAACAATAGAGAAATGGCTTCTTCAGTATGCTAGAGTGCGCAGTCTGAAGGTAATTGGATACGGAAATCTTCTCGCCAATGCAGTGAGGAATGATAGACAGCTTGTTATAGCTTTCACCCACTTCTTATATCACTCCCTCTCAAAGAAATACTTGTCGGAACAGGAAGTCTCTCAGCTGTGCGCCAACATGCCGCTTGTAGATAATTACAGCCAGGTGACTGCACAAAGGAGACGGGTCCTTGTCCCTGCCGATGGCAGCAAGTGGGTTGGATTGCTGCGTTCGAACCCATGGAGAGGAGAGAAGTACGTCGAACTGAGTGAAGATTATATCCAGGAGGGCTATTTTGCAGGTCAACATTCGTCCAAGCAACAGCTGATGAAGTTCTTGGAAGATTATGTTGAAGCTTCTGACATACCCAATCTATGTCCTCCTGATGCTGCTTTCCCTACTGTATCATCTCTGTTGACAAAGGAAAACGCGTTTCTGCTCTTGGAATGGATTCAGAATTTGATATCTAAGGGGGTGGAGATTCCTGGCAGGTTCTTGCAATGCATCAAGGAGGGGAGTGGGCTGAAAACGTCTGTCGGTTACAAGCCTCCCTCAGAAACATTCCTATTGAGCTCTGACTGGGGAAGCCTACATCAGATGGCGTCTGTGCTGGTCGATATCCCCTTGATTGACCAGGGATTCTATGGCTACAGGATCAATTACTACAAGGAAGAGCTGAGAATAATGGGGGTAATGTTCGAGAATGGGGAAGTGTGTCAGTTCATCGGCGACTGGCTCACAAAGCTAGCCAATTCCACGAGGCTAACGATAGGGAACGTGATATCAATGTTGCAGATGATAAGGTTCATGCAGGAGAATTATTTTTACGGGAGGAATTCATCAAGAGTGTCAAAGACGGGCATTGGCTATGGACTATTCACGGTTACAGATCTCCGGTGGGGTCTATTTTAAATGGCCCCGAATGGAAAGCTGCATCAGAGATCAGCAATCTGCCCTTCATCGATGAAGAATACTACGGCGAAGATATACTGTGCTATAAAACAGAGCTTCAGTTGCTTGGTGTTGTAGCTGACTTTGATGCGAATTACCACATAGTGATCAAGCACTTTGAATTGCCTATGCCTTTAACTTCTCTGTCACCAGATAGTGTTCTTTTGATATTCGAGTGCATTTGAAATTCAAGATCGTCCGACAAGATCACTTAACTTCTCTGTCAGCAGATAGTGTTCTTTTGATATTCGAGTGCATTCGAAATTCAAGATCGTCCGACAAGATCACAAGGAAGCTTAAATATCAGAAATGGGTAAAGACCAATCTCGGTTACCAGTCACCGGCCACTTCTTTCTTGTTTGATCCTGAATGGAGATGCCTTTTGAAGATTGT
Organism: Magnolia changhungtana; assembly: GCA_030180095.1. Lineage (NCBI taxonomy): Eukaryota > Viridiplantae > Streptophyta > Magnoliopsida > Magnoliales > Magnoliaceae > Magnolia > Magnolia changhungtana. The sequence goes on from JASAUF010000633.1 coordinate 6,664,897, forward strand.
TAATGAAATGCCATTGATCGATGAAGGATTTTATGGGAGTGGGATCCACTCATACAAGGATGAATTGGAAGCGGCCGGGGTAGTTGTAACACTACAAGGAGTGTCTAAGGCAGCAACTCATCGTTTCTAAGAGCTCGCTAAGACGTCTTCCATTGGAAAAGAAAATGTGCTAGCACCGCTAGCATGTTATCGACACCTAAAGGAAGCAAAACATAGCTTCCCCTCAGAGCTATTCAACTGCATACGTGAAGAAAAATGGCTGCAGACCCGCTCCCATGGCTTGCAATCTCCAAAGGAATCAATACTGTTTGATGCAGAATGGGAATCAATCTGTCCGATCGCAATCCTCCCTTTCATCGACGACAGCGAAGGATGCTATGGAAAAGAAATCCATGAATATAGAAATGAGCTGAAGGATTTTGGCACTGTAGTCAAATTCATAGATGGATCAAGGTTCGTAGCTGCCAGTCTTAGTATTCAAGACCCAAGAGAAGTCACTCCCACAAGCGTGCTGTCACTGCTGAAATGCATTCGGTACTTACAGGAGCAGAGCAGTGCCTTAAGAGAGAGTATTGCCTTACTAGAGAGTAGCTCCTCACCAGAAAGCAACACCATACCAGAGAGCAGCGCCATACCAGAGAGCAGCACCTTACCAGAGCAGTTTATGCAACAAATCAATAAGAAGTGGCTGAAGACCCATATGGGTTATCGATCCCCAAGTAAATGTATGCTGTTTGATTCGAATTGGGTTTCTCTAGAATGCAAAGATGGGCCATTCATTGATGAAACGTTTTACGGGACCGAAATTGCATCATATCGAAAAGAACTAAATGCGATCGGAGTGATTGTGGATGCTGAAAGTGGCTGCCCATTGCTTGCAGGCAACCTCAGTTGTCATTCTCAATCTACAGTCATAACTAGAATCTACGAGTATTTGAGCAAATTCAACTGGGTCCCAGACAGTAAAGAAGCTAGCTGGATTTGGATACCGAATGGAAGCGACAATGGCGAATGGGTGGGCCCAAAAGGCTGTGTAATTCATGACGAGGATAATCTCTTCGGCATACAGTTGAGGGTTTTGGACAAGTATTACAAGGAAGATATACTTCGCTTCTTCTCCACGATGCTCGGAGTAAGCTCAAATCCAACTGTCGAAGATTACTGCAGTCTGTGGAGTGATTGGGAAAAAACAGACTACAAAATGGGGTATGAGGAGTGCCGCTCTTTCTGGGCATTTGTTGCAAAGCATTGGAATTCTGAGGTGGAGACGCTTCCCTCGAGCAGTATCTCAAAGGTGCCTGTGAAGATGGCTTCGGAGGAAATACGACTAGTAGACAAGCGAGACGTTTTCATCCCTGACGACCTGCAATCGAAGGATCTTTTCGAGGCGGCTTCTCAAGAACCAATAGTTGTCTGGTATCCACAACAGAGCTTGCCTTCTCTGTCTCACAATAAGCTCAATAAGATCTACAACTGCATTGGTGTTCAAACCATTTCTGAATCCGTTCGAAAGGACGAATCTTCCGCATTGAACAAGCTCAAATTCAAGAAATTAGATCAGAAATATGAGATGCTCCCGAACGGGTTGTTTCGAATTGCACTTGGATTTCTCTCGGATCCTTCATTTGAGATGCCCATGGATGCAAGGCATCAGAAGGTGAAAAGCCTGCTCAGCGTCGAAATCTTCATTTCAGACGAACCGATTACAGTAAGCTACAATCTGCAACTTTCTTCAGGAAAGACCATCGAAACAAAAGCTGCACGATTGATTCATTGGGATAGAGAGGATTCAAAGCTGTTCATTCAGAAAATGGATAAATCATGTGGCAACAAATCACGCATGGAATTTGCAACGTATTTCTCTGAAGTGATAGCTGAAGGGCTGTTATGGGAGGAGCCTGATTGGATTGCGGACCTCTGCGAGCTTATCAAGAATGGGTACTTGTTGGAATTCGAAGAGGAGGCAATTGAGTTCTTATTGAAGGATAAGAACCTGCAGGTTTTCATGGAGGATGAGGAGTTCCTGAAATCTGAATTCTCATCTGCATAGAGACTTTTGAAGGCAGTGTTTGTAATGAAACTTTCTGTTTTTGGTTTGGATGATTTGAAGATTGTGATTTTCTGTTTTGTTTTTTGTTTGGATTTTGAAGCTTCTGAAAGTTTTTATGTCAGGGGAAGTTAGTTACTTGCTGTTGGAATTCTTTTCTACTTGGTCAGTGCAAAGATGAGTCATGTTCCTGTTCAAATTCTTCCTATCTTGTTTAGGCGCAAGTCTATGTGGGGCCACTTATAGGAGTGGACCATTTGGTTGGAGGAAACGGATTGGCTACTCCCACTGCCACTAGCCGAGTGGCTGGTGGTGGGTGCTCTGCATGATGTATGTGTTTCATCTACGCTGTTCATCCATTTTTATCATTTTATGGCTTGATCAAAAAAATAGAGGGATATAAAGCTCAGGTGGACCACACCACAGGAAAATAATAGTGATTGAATATCCACCATTAAAATTCTCCGAAGGCCCACTTTACTGTTTATTTGACATCCAATATGTTGATTAGGTCATACAGACTTAGATGAAAGGGAAAAAATAAATTTCAGCTTGATCCAAAACTTTTATAGCCCCCAAAAAGTTTTTAACGGTCGACGTTCATTCAACATTGTTTCCTCTAATGTGGTCTACTTGAGAATGGGATATACCTCTTTTTTTGCCTCGTACCCTCGGATGATCTATTAAAAAAAAAAAAAGATGAAGGGCATGGATGAAATACATACGTCATGGTGGGGCTCACATAGCACCGACCACTAGCCATTGGCCGGTGACAAGGAAACTAGCCAATCAGTTTCCTTGGTTGGAGGGGTGGGGCTCCATAGCTGCAAGTCTATGCTGGATTCTCCTATCCGGTGACGCAGGGGAGGACGTGAGGTCGAGCACCGTCTTCCTCAAGAGGATAACTATTTCAAATCCACGGAACTTCTCTGGACTCCTCACAGAGACTTTCTCGAATCCACGAGAAAATAGAGCAGAAAATATAAATAAATTCTAATAAATTCGAAATAGATTAATGAATGCATAAAAACGAGTTCACAACCCCTTAAATAAGGGTACTATGCAATAGGAAAGAAATCATAATCAAACTACAACTAAAACTCCTAGAATTCGCGACTTACTATAAATAGTAAAGTTACTATTTATAGACGGTCGTGATGTCTACTAGTGCACAAGGTTTTTGGCCAAAAATAGTAAGTGTCCTATTTGTCTTCACCAAACCGTTTCCCTAATTATTCTAAGCTCTTTTCACGTTGGGCGCAACTCCTAAAGCCCGACGGATGAAGAGTTACAGTCAAACTAAAACTTACTATTTATATTAAAAATGAAATTTAAATAAGGAAACGACCGTTGAATCAGTAGTTTCTCGCAATTCTGAGCATCGCAACCCTGCATAGCTGGGTTGGTTAGCTAAAGTAGCTCGTTCTACCCCAAAATCATATATTTTACGTCGGCTAACTCATCCCGGATTGCAAGATACGCCTAATTGACGGTTTGATAGTCCAGATCACTTCTGTCGCCGACCAGACCTTTTCTAATCCATCTTTGCCACGTAATTGTCCGCGACCCGCTCTACATCATCCGGCTGTTTTTGTTGTGCATGGACACGGTTTGGTTAATGACCCTAACATCATCCCACTTGTTGGTGTCAAATCTCTGTGGGCCCGCCATGACGTATCTGTTTTATCCGTTTTCTAAGGTCATTTTAGCATGAGCCAAAAAATGAGGCAGTTCCAAGTCTCATGTGGACCACACCACAGGAAAATAATGTTGATGGAATGTCCACTACTAAAAACTTCTACAGGCCCACTGTAATGTTTATTTTACATCCAACCCGTTGATACGGTCTCCCAAACTCGGATGAAAGGAAAACACAAACATAAGCTTGATCCAAGATGTGGTCCCCAAAAAGTTTTCAACCGTAAGTGTTCAAATCCCTTACAAAATGGTTGTACGAGATGGATGGATTTCTCACAAGCATCACGGTAGGCCCCACAGCTTCCTGTTCGTTAGCCATCCGCGTCCACTCAGAAATATATAATAAAATGGCGGTCAGCAGTCAAGTAAAAGTAAAAATAAAAAAAGAAACAGAAAGCGCGTGATTGATGTTTAGTACTGCCAAATCGTGTAGATTTTCCGCGAATTATGCATCCACCCAATCAGGCAATAAACCAATGGTCTGGAATATTGAACCATGGTTCCAGTTGTGAGAGTCAGATAATGGTCATATTCAGATTGCAGTAGACATCTGTCTCAATTAGAAAACGGACGGTCAGGATTGATACGTGCCTCATACACGTTCTGGAATGAAGACCCACAACTTAAGCACTGATTTCAGTTTGTACAAGTGAAGCTTATGTTATATGATCCAAGCCGTCTAGGATTTCTTTGGTGTATGGGACATCAAAGGATGCCCATCATATCAATGGTTTCGATTGCTGAATCATCTACTCCACCATACAAAATAAAAACTAGAGCGTAAATAGTACGTAGCAAGTGTTTTATTCGTGTACGGTGACTCCCTGCCGGCATATGGATGGAGATACTCTGCCACAGTATCAAAAGGTTTGGAGAGGAAGAAAGCGAAAGAGAAATTGACCACTGTTAATCCCATCTTATAACCAGCGTCTTTTCCAAGCACTCCCAAACTTACCTTCCCAATCTAAGCCTTGCACTTACGGATAGACTCATTTGAGGACGAAAATACCCCTGCTTTTCAAGACTGGGAATATAAATTTGAGATGTCTCAAAAAAGACGCTGGTTAAAAAATAGGGTTTACAGTGGTCAATTTCTCAAAACAAAAAGATGTACGATAACCGGGTAGAAATTATATGGTACGCGCCTTCCTTTTCATCGTATACGCGACCTCTCTTGAATAGAGCTGGGCATTTCATACCCAAACCAGTAGATTGGACCCGATCAGACCCGATTCAAACAGAACCGATGGTCAGGATCGGGTAGTATAAGTCAGATCCAAAATATTTTTAGGTCGGATCCGGATGGTCCTTGTTCCGAACCGACACGATCCGTAATTTGATCCGATTGGATCTAATTCGATTGGATCCGACCCAATCTGTAGATATATGTGTTTCATCCATTCCGTTCATCCATTTTATAGATCATTCCAGGGCTTTATACAAAAAAACGATAGGGTTATAAATATCAGGTGGACCACACCACAGGAAAACAACAATGATTGGATATCCACCATTATAATCCTCCTAAGGCCCACTGTATTGTTTATTTGAAATCTAATCTGTTGATTAGGTCATAAGGACCCAGATGAAGGGAAACAATAAATATGAGCTTGATCAAAAACTTTTATGGATTCCAAAACGTTTTTAATGGTCAATGTTCATTTAACATTGTTTCCTATAATGTGGTCCACTTGAGATTTCGATATATCTCATTTTTTTTTCTCATAAAAAAAATGATCTATAAAAATAGATAGAGGGTATGGATGAAACACATACATCATGGTGGGGCCCACGGAGCACTAACCATCAGCCAGTGGCCGATGGCAAGGGGAGTAGCCAATCCATTTCTGGTACAAGGCACCAGCATTTGGCACACCTCGAGCTCCAGGTGCTCCTCGAGCTTCGAGTTGTACGAACGGCTCAAAGGAGATCAAAGTGATATGGGCCCCACAGTGATGTATTTATTATATCTACACCGTTCATATGTTTTTAGAGAAAATTATAGAGAATTATCAAAAAAAAAAAAAAAAAACAACATCCAAAGATCATATGGACCACACCACAAATAACAGCAGAGAATGATTTTCACCGTTAAACAATTCATGTGGTCCACTTAATAGTTAAATCTGTCTTATTTTTCGTTTCAAGCCTTAAGAAGTGCTCACCAAAAGAATGGACGATTTGGATATAACATACAGCCTATGATCAGACCCATAGAACTCACAAACATCAATAAAATATTGATTACGTGGACAACGTGCTTGCGTGAAAAGCAAGTTACTGCCATTTCGGGCAGTGCACCTAGCACGTCAAAAGTCAAATTCCAGTAAACGTATGTATACGATATATTGAAATCTTCCAGAGCTATGTGGGGCCCACCTCGATGTATGTATTTTATCTAAGCCGTTTATCCATTTTGAAATATTATTTTAGACCATAGGCACAACAATTTGGTATATTAAAGACTGAAATGGATCACACCACATGAAACAGTTGAATTAACATTCCTATGATCTGAATCGTACCCAACCCGATCCGACCTCATTGCCCTGATCGAGTCAGACTCGGTTCGGGTCTGACCAATTATGCATTGGATCTGTTCGAGTCCGGTGACCCGAATTGGTCTCGGATTTGATCGAGTTTGGGTTAAGCCTTTGGGATTTCAGGTAGGATCGGGTTGGACGTAATCCATTACGATCCGGACCATTGCCCAACTCTACTCTTGAATCCCACGGTAAAATGGACACCAATTGCCTGTGCCTCGGCCATAAGTTCCTGTGGCTAGAAGTTATGTGAGGTCCACTAAGATCCCGGTGATAAATCCACTCCGTCCATCGAATGTTTCGAGATCACAATAGAGAAATAATCCAAAATCAGGAAGATCCAAGACTTATTTGGGTCACATCAAATCAAACAATTATACTGGAAACATCTACCGTTGAAACATTCCTGGAGCAGGCCATGATGTTCATGTTCCATCCAAACCGTTCATAGGGTTATTAACACTGATATCAACTCTAATAGTAAATATCATCCTGAACTTCTGTGGCCCTTGTAAATTTTTCAATGGTGTCCGGTCAATCCCTGCTGTTTCCTGTCGTGTGGCCCACATGATTTTTGGATCTGTCTAATTTTTTTAATATTGTCCTATTGTTATCTTAATAAACTGATGCACGGAGTGGATTTTTAACAGGAATCCATTTGGGTCCCACATAGCTTCCGACCACACGAAGTTCATGTGTCCGGCGGCACAGGCAATTCACGTCCTCTGTTTTTGATTATATGATTTCAAAAAATAATAGGGGGACTTTACATCTCTTCTCTTATTAACCGTCTTAATTTAGGCTACAAATTGGAGGTTTGAAATTTTGTTTTGTGGAAGATATTTCAGCGAACCGTTCAATCACAGTTAGAAGCAACAAATCAATGGTCCGGATTACTGATTAGTGGGGTCTCGGTTCTCAGAATTGAAAACCGCGTCTACTGTTGACCATGCGTCGCGAAAACGCAAACTCCTCAAAGAAAGAATGCTGCGGCGATTCAAGCCAGGAGACGTCGAAGAAGTGAATTTCGGGACACGAGCTAACTTAGCACACATGTGAAAAATCTGAACCATGAAAATGGTGGGTAATAGTGTGAAATTACAATGAATGAATCCAGGAATGTACGGTCATCAAGCTGTTTCCATATCACACGCTGGATGTAATGTATTGCAAACTTTTTATTCTAACCGTCAATCTTACCGCACGCACTTTTATTTAGATAATAAAGTTAGAGTATCCTAAATGAACGGACGTGATCTCTTAGAAATGTCCTGATTTGGCACGTGTGACGAAATACACATCTTCAATCTCTCCTCGCGCGAGGTTGCACTTCTCCTAAGCGTCAACGCGGACTCATCACCTCTTTGTAGTACGAGACCGTACACAGTCGGAATCAGTTCTCTCCTTTCCCTCTCTCTCTCACTGTCATGAGCTCAAGTGTACTCGCCTCACATGTGGGAAAGAGTCACACGTATGAGATACCGAAGCAGCTAATCCGCTCATCGTTGCCGTCAAGGTTCGTTATCTGAAAACTAGATGGTCACCAGATGGGCCGATCGGCCACAACAGATGGCATAAATCTACCAACGGTCCAAATTCGAGGAACATCTTTCCCCAACGAGACGATCGTTCCATCGCGATTTTTTTTCTGGCATTCATCTACGAGGGATGGACGAGCGGCCCCCGTATTGTCCACGTGTGAGTCGTCTCCACGTGTAAACGAGTGTAATTCTCTTCTAATTCCAGTACCTAACCTGGTGAAAAACCACCGGATCCACCCAAGTGGATGGGAACCCTAAACGTGGGGCCCACCTTGATGGAGAAATTGTTCACAGTAAACGCCACCTTTTACCCGGCGTATTTTCGAAGCACTCTCAAATTTTGCTTTTCCAAAGTAACCATTTTGTACGTACACACTATTTACGGACGAAAATGCCCCCCATTTACGTAGCCGAGGGTATTTTCATCCGCAAGTAATGTGTCCGAAACAAAATGATTTACTTTGGGAAAGTAAAGTTCGGGAGCTCCTTGAAAAGACGCTGGGTAAAAAGTGGCATTTACAGTGGTCTGTTTCTCCACCTTCATGTATGTTCCTTGTATCCATCCGTTTTGAAAACTCATTTGACGGCATTATCAAAAATAAAAAAATAAAGAGATTTCAGGTGAACCATAATACATGGTAAATGACAGTTAAAAACTCCCGGTGGGCTACAGGTTTTAAATCAAGCTGATATTTATGTGTTCTCTTCGTCCAGGTCTTCGTGAACTTATCAGAAGGTTGAATGGAAACTAGGCATTCCAGTGGCCGACAAAGATTTTAACTGTAACGATTAATTTATGTGGAATGGTCTACTTAACATTTGGATCTGTTTCATTTTTTTTACCATACCCTAAAATGAGCTATAAAAATAGATGTGAAGCACATACATCAAAGTGAGCCCCACGGTCGGTGGATCCAACGATCCACCCAAACTGCACCCATTGGGAAGCCGTTTGATCGAATACATCCCCATGTACTGTAATATGATACATTAGGACTTTAGCTTTGAATCTGGTTCTGTCTCACCATGATCAAACTGTTTATACTACCAATCTTAGGGTGGATAAAAAACCAAAATAATAATAATAATAATAATAATAATAATCTTTAAATAGGATAATTTCAACCATTTAAAGTCTTTTGCTTTGAAAATGGACTGCTGGTATAAAGTTTATTTAATCAAAGGTATAAAACATTCAATCTTCGATATTTTTCATACATCTCCCATCTAAGAAAATCCTTATCACATAAACGGTTTGGATCATTGAATACAACCCGATTCCAATGGACAAAGTCCCAACGTACGACCTTGCAATTCGTCCCGATGTATTCGTTGGAACCTCTTGGGTGAAACGCTAATCGCACACGCGTCACACGTGTACTCCATTTACCCATGTCTAACTCGATCCTACGATCTAAAACCCTGCAAATATAATAACCAGGTGGGCCACGCATCCTTACAGATTGAACCGATAGTTAAATCTCTGCCAACCGTTCTTTATTTTTTTCCTACAGCTACGCCCAACCCGATGATCATACAACCCTGTTTTCTCCATACGTGCTGCAGGATAATTGGGATAGGCTGATGAATCAATCATATTCTCACACGTATCCCCAGTTATCACGTGCGAGCGAATAGAATTTCAACGTGCCCTCGAGCAAGTGCGAGTAGCACTTCCCTCTCTTTTCGCCAGGCCCTTTTTCTGGTCTCTCTGATTCGTCTTTTGGGCTTTTCCATGTTCTTTCCTTCTTCCCTAAGCATCTCTTCTCCTATATAAGAAGAGAGTGAGAAATTAAGTGAGATGAAATGCAGAGAAATAGGATTCCTGGCTTTTGATTTCCTGCATAAAAAATAGTATTCTGGTATTTCGTCGACTGAGAGAAGAGATGGGGACGAGAACGCCAAGAGAGCATATTGAATATATTAGGAGAGAGACATTCTCCATCGGTGGAAAACCGAATCCTCTAGCGGGAGCTTTACATCAGGCCGTTAATTATCTGTCCGCCGAGCTGTATACTAAAGACGTCCATTTCCTCATGGAGCTCATTCAGGTCTCTCTCTCTCTCTCTCCCTCCTTCTCTCTCCCTCTCTCCCGGCCAACACGGACCGGTTCGGCCGGAGGAGGATGGACCGGTCTGGGTGGGCATCATGGCCTGCTATTGGGCCCATAACGTATTGGGCTGGGCTTGATCCATAGCGATAAATTTCGTTCTCGTGAATTTCTCGGGGATTTTTCAAATTTTTTGGGTTTTCTCGGGAAAATCTCGGTAAAAGTGATAAATTATTATAATTTAATAAATAAATTTAAAATATTAATATATAATTATATATTAAGTTTGCTAAAGATGAAATCGGATTGCGTACGATAAACTCTGTGGGGCCCACCATGAATGTATGTTGCTTATCCTAGCCATCCATCCATCCATCCAAAAATTTCAGTTCATTTTAGGGGTAGAGCCGAAAATTGTACCCCACCACATGAAACAGTGGGGATAATAATCTCCACCTTCGAAACTTTCATAAGCTTACACAGACATGGATGATGGTAAAACACAAATACCAGCTTCATCCAAAACCTTTTGTGGCCCCTCTTAAGATTTCAATGGTTGGTGTTCAATTCACACCGTCTCCTGTGGTTCGGTCCACTTGAGCTTTGAAGGCTCATACGCTAAAATAAGCTGATGAAACGGATGGATGGAGTGGATAAGACACATAACTTATGGTGGGCCCCACAGAGTTTACCTCCTACTGAGTTACCTAGTAGGCAATCCGATTTCGTTGAGGATACAACCAGGTGTGTGGGACTCAATCGTTGTGTTTGTGTGCCATCCGAACCTTCCACCATGTTATACCTGCAATTAAAATAGTGTACCCCAAAAATCAGTTTGATCCAACCATTAGATGGGACCCTTATGAAAGTGAGGATTATTCGGTGGTCATTCATTGTCTTCTATGGTGTGGCCCACTTTATGGTTGGATTGATCTGATTTTTAGGTTGTTCCATTTTTATGGTGGAAGTACTTTTCTAGACGGGTTGGATTTTGTACAAACACCATGCGGGCCTCACACGCATAGCTAGTGCGTAGAACTGGTTGCTGTTCAAAACAGATACAAGCGTGAGAGCCAAATGAAAGGCTGAGATTTCCTTACTTGGACGGTGAAGCTTTGGGAGAAGAACCCTCTTCCTGGATCGCCAATCAATCCGGATTGAATTAAAATCGGAAACTTCCGATTTCGAAACAGTCCCCGCGTGCAAATGAAATCAGATTCTTGTTCGCATGCTCGAACACATGCACTCGTGTGAAATCCACTGCCTTGATCGGATCAATGAGCCTCACTCTCTGGACGGTTTGGATCATCATCTCAGGTGATGATTGATCGATTCCTGGGCAACTATTGAAACGGGTCTCCGTTTCTAACTGTGGAGGGAGATTCGGGTCTCCCCGTGTCAAAGCTCGGTAAGTGCGCTGACCGAGCGACTTATTAAAAAATTCTATATTTTTTTATTTAAATATTGTGGGACCCGCTCTGGTCGCCAATGGTTCGATCTGAACCACTCATCAGGTCAGTCAGTCCTTCTCAAAACATGAGTCCATAAATGAAGTGGATCTGATGCTTAAGTGGGCCACACGTCATGAATTTTTTTGTTGAATTTATGATTCACGAAAATGTAACGGTCAGATCACTTCAGAAATTTTCATCAACGATCCTAAAGGTCCTACAGACTGTATATTTACACTTTAACGGTTGGGTTTAAAGATTAGAGGATAAATTCTCACGATCAAGCTGAGGATCGTCCAATGATCCGTTGTGGACCGATGGATTTTGTGGCTGAGGTCCCAAAACTAATAATGTACGGTTTGATTTATCTAATAATGTCTTTCCTGAAGTTTTGTCATGATTTTCTTCCTAGAAATAAATTTTCATGTGAGGATTTCAGAATTTCAAGTGTATGTTATGTATGTGTTACACTGTGTTCAGACTAGGCCAGTTGCCTCAAAACCTGCCAATGCACTATGGGTTCTTTACTATGCTTAGACAAAGCCCTATCGCTCGGAAAAAAAGAAAAAAGAAAAGAAGACCCGTTCATCTATTGAGGCTGAATAACGCGTCATGGCCAATGCTGCTTGTGAACTCACTTGGCTCAAAAACCTCCTCCAAGATCTCGGTGTTCAACATTCCCAACCCATGCAACTATGTTGTGACCATCAATTGGCTCTTCGCATTACTGGCAATCCTGTTTTTCATATACAGACCAAATATATAAAGACTGATTGTCACCTTATTTGAGAAAAGATATCTTTTGGAGTTCTCTGCACTTCATACATGCCCTAATAAAGAAGTTGCAGACATAACCTCTTGGTCGAGACCAATCTCATCTTTTACTCGGCAAGTTGGGTGTTACAAATCTCCACGCATCAACTTCATTTATGTTTAAGTGATCAAAGGTTTTCAATAGGCCCAATTTCATTTATTATGATTATTATTATTATTATTATAGATATCCTCCATGCATAATAAATACTACATAAAAACACGAACCCAGCTCCAAAGATTATATTTTAATTGCAGATGTAAGTCTACAGTGAACCCTTAATTATAATGATGGCCTACTTAATGATTGGATCAGCCAACAAGCCAAGTGGGGCCATTCAACATTAGTTCTGGCCCAGCCAACCATGGCATCAGGCCTATATTTCAAGCCTGGGTGGGCCCAGTCCTTGGGACTAGTTTAGGCTGTACACATCTATGCCATAGGAAAGCTCTTTCAAGAGAATATCTGCCCTCCATGAGTGCGGAGGGCCCATGTTCGTCATTCCAGACATAGCACTCAAATTGGGCATGTGTCATATAAATGGTCCATGATCCATGCCAGTTGTTGGATTCATCCCAGAGTGCATGTACTTCTATCCTTGAATCATATGGATATCTGATTATCCTAACCATTCAATTGGCTGAGCTCTTACCCATTTACATTTTTTTTCTACAGAAAAATGATCCGGTGTGAAACATCAATAATTAAAGTTCTCTGTGGGTGATAAAACATCAAGTGGGCCCCACTTTCAATCATCCTTCTTTCTTGACCATTAAGTGATAAGAATCACTGAATAGTGAAAAATCACCTTTTCATTCTTGTAACTAACTTGACTGTCACACATCTTTTTTTTCCCTCCTTTCCAAAGAGGAATGTTCACATACAACTCAATGGATTGTAAATTACAGCCCATCTTGTACGCACATGCCAACGTGGCACATGTGTACGAGTCGTCCAAAAGGTGGGCCCCACCTCATAGATCTCTTGGTTTCAAATCAGGTTGATCCAATCATGAGGGAAAGAGTATACATGTTCTCTATTTGATGCAATTAAAGGAATTTGGATGCTGAATTTACAGAATGCGGAAGATAATGAGTACTTGAATGGCGTGGATCCGTCGCTGGAGTTTGTCATCACATCAAAAGACATCACTGCAACCGGTGCCGCCTCGACTCTCCTTATATTCAACAATGAAAGAGGCTTCTCTGAGAAGAACATCGACTCCATATGCAACATTGGAGGATCCACAAAGAAAGGGAACAGACAACGTGGATATATTGGAGAGAAAGGTATTCCAGTTCACTAACAGCTATTCTTCCCACCGCTTCTATTCCAGATTTTTCATTCATTTTTTTTTTCCTCGAAGCTGATACATGACAACATCTTTGGTGTTTTCCATTACAAAACTTTCAGTGGTTTAAGTATTTCCTTTGATAACAAAAATTAAGCGCTCATCTATGAATTTCACTATCGTCTAAATCTCCCACTAGAAACTGAAAATCTCACTAGATGGCCCATGTAAGCCTTCCATGGAGCTGCGACTGTGGAAAAGTCTCTGTTCATACAATCTTAACAGTTTGATGTTGAGACATGCAGAAGGATGATGGAAAAGGTATTGGCAACTGTCAGCAATGAATGTGAAAAGTTTATCCAATCAGACAGGCGGAGTTGCACATTGTGTGATTGGCAAACAATACCCTATCCATGGTGGAAACCACCTCATGAATGGTCTTGAAAATGGATGGTCCTGACATGTGTCCAATGTGAGAGCAGGGCATCAGATAAGAACTTGTTGAGCTCCCCAATTTCTTCATGGTGGGGCCTGCCTGACAAATGGTCTTGACAATGGACATTCCTAACTTGAGAGCAGTGTAGCAGATAAGAACATGCTCGGCTCCCCAATCATCATCATCATTATCATAGCTATTTGGGGTTATTTAAGTTTCAATATTTGAATTGTCCAGATGTCTTTGTTGTTTTCATCATGCATCCTCTTTTAGGTGTTCCTAAACCCTAATGCATTGTGGAAGTTGGTTCTCTTTTATGTTCTGATATTTGAAACTCGAACACTGTTATCTTCACTTGTTAAGCCTTCTATTCTTGCTGCATTCTTGAAGTTATTTATAACAATCTGAAATATGCTCTTGCATCCAGCTAACTGTAAGCTTCTTGTTTACTCAATGAGTTCTGGATTTTGGTTGTCATCTCCATCTCTAGTACACCCAAGTAGGTCCTCTGATGTCCCCATCAGAAGGGGTGTCAACTGAGGTTCATATGGGATTAGTTAGTGTGCAATGAAAGTTCTAGAGTTTGAATATCGGGGGGCTGGGATGTCCTCAGAAGCGAGGGCAGATAAAAGAGGTGCAAAAGGTTCAAGGTGCAGATTACAGTGTTTCAGGAGACAAAGTTGCAAGTTATAGATCAACATATTGTGAAATCCCTATGGTGGGGGAAATATATGGATTGGGCTCCTTTGGAGGCTATAGGCTTAGCAGGAGGCATATTAATTTTATGGGACTCAACTTCTGGTGTAAAGAGGACACTTGGAAGGGGAAATATTCTTTGTCAGTGGTTTTTAAAGAAGCAGCTTCAGGTTTCAAGTGGGCGTTTTCAGCGGTCTATGGGCCGTGTCGGTATAAATTCCATGCAGAATTTTGCGCAGAATTGGACTCTTGTAGAGCTAGATGGGACTTACCCTGGCAGATATTTTAACCTTGTCAGATTTGTCCATGAGAGATAGAAAGGGGATCATATTTCTACTAGTATGCAGAATTTATCTGATTGGATAACTAGAAATGATATGGTCCATCTTCCTATGGGAGAAGTGAAATTTACTTGGTCTAATGGTCAAGCAGACCCGACTTTTTCTAAGTTAGATCAGTTTCTTCTTCCCCAAATTAGGTGGAGAAATTGCTGCTCATGCACCAAAGAGGATCATCGAAGCCGATTTCAGACCATTGTCTGATTTTGTTAGAGGTAGATGAGGAAAATTGGGGGCCCCGCCCCTTCAGATTTGAGCTATCTTGGTTACAAATAGAAGGTTTCAAGGGGAAGGTGGAAGCAATGTTTTAAATATCGACGATAATGGCCGATAAATCCCACGATATATCTTGTATCCCACCTATGCGATACGAAATGCACAGGTAGTGCCGATATATCCCACATGCTCTATCCGGTGAACATTTTCAACTTTCGATCCCCTTTTTTTTGTTGAAATTATGTTAAATCAGTGTCAAATGGTTATAAATCCATTATTTCTTCATGTTTTGCATGAAAAATCATGGAGTTGGAGCTTTGATTTCGATATTCATTTGTTCTTCATGTTCTTCATGTTCTCCATTTTTTTTTTAAAAAAATTTTCCTTCAACCAGCTCTCAATTGAGGCTAATTTTGAAGTATTTAGGAGTATTTGATGAAATTATCACCACATACACTCTAATTTCGAAATTTGAGTGTAGGTGATCCGATTTGGAAAAAATAGGGGAAAATTCAAAATTTTCCCAATTTCTCCCAAATTGCTTAATATTACACTCCAAAGTCCAAATATGAAATCAAGCATGTATGAGGGTTGACCTACTGATTTGTTAAGTCCTTGTCAATTTTTCGAAAATAAAAATCATTTTTTAATTAAAAATGATTAAAATATATTTTTTTTCAAGATTTCCCTTCAACTACTGTCAATTAAGAATAATTTTGAAGTACTTGATAAAATAATCATCACATACACTCTAAATGTTATGCATTCAATTTGAATATAGTTGCATTAGTTCAGTCAGACAGTACATAGCTGAGGACCCGATGCAAAGGAAACCTATTATGTGCACTTCTTTTTTGAGATGTTATGATTTAAAAGTGTATATTGAGGTCTTTTATAACAATTCTTGAAGTTTTATTAAAAATTCAACCATTTTCCTAATGTTTCCTCATGTTTCTCAAAAGCGTGATAAATTACTTGATAAAAACGATATATCCCGTGCGTTAACCAATACGTGTCTGTATCCTAATGATGCGATATGTAACACGATACCGATATTTCGAACACTGGGTGGAAGAGTGTGTTGTGCAGTACACCAACAACACAGTGAACCAAGATCCAATCTCCGGTCTCACCCACAAACGATAAACAGGAAGAAATATAAACTAGAAGAATAATCAAAGCATTCCAAACAAACCACAAGACAAGATATACGTGGAAAAACCCCAAACAAGGGTAAAAAACCACAGGTGCAAGCTTCCATTATGAAGAAAACAAGATTACAAGCAATATACTAACCTTTTTCCTTCTATGTATAGAGAAAACCCTTTGCCCACACTTTAGAATAACTCCCATTACCCTAAAAAAGCCCTAGGGACCCCTATTTATAGTTTAGGCAACTTCCCTTTCGCACCCTTGCGAAAACCGACTCAAAAATCCGCAGTCCATGCAAAATCCGGAAACGAATCTGCGTAACCTCGACTGGTCGAGCGGACCCTTGACTGGTCGAGCATGGGCCTCGACCGGTCGAGTACCGCGGAACCAAAAAACCCAATGCTTGCTGGACTTTGAGTCGAGCCAATCCACAACTGGTCGAGTGAGCCACTCAACCAGTCGAGCAGGGCACTCGACTGGTCGAGCGGCCGTGCAGATGTGGCTCCACATCTCGACAATCTCCCACTTGGAGACACATCACCATAAACCTTCTTCTTCTACATCCGGAGTGCACCACCTACCCGTCCTCAAGCCTGAAGACCAATCAAAGCTGAACAGAGCTTCAGCTTCCCCCGTGTGACCGCCTTGGTTAGCATATCTGCAGGATTCTCACTTGTATGAATCTTCTCTAGAGCAATCGATTTATCTTCCAGTAACGAACGTATGAAGTAATATCTGATGTCAATATGCTTGGTCCTTGAATGAAAGGTTGAATTCTTAGCCAAGTGTATTGCACTTAGACTGTCACTGTACAGCTTGCAATCTGCTTGCTTCTTATCTAACTCTTCCATGAAACCTTACATTCACACCATCTCATTGCACGCTTCTGTAGCTGCAACATATTCTGCTTCCGTTGTACTGATAAATACTATCTTCTATAACTGAGAGACGCAACTGACTACAGCACTATCCAGAGTAAAGACATAACCTATAGTGCTTCTTCTGCTGTCGATATCTCCTGCCAAATCTGAATTTACGTAGCCTTGTAGCTTGATTTCCTATCCACCATAACACAACCCTATATCCACAGTACCTACCAGGTATCTGAGGATCCACTTCACAACTTCCCAATATTCCTTTCCGAGGTTGTTCATAAACCTGCTAACAACTCCTACTGCTTGATCAATGTTTGACCTCGTGCTCACCATAGCATACATGAGACTCCCAATAGCTGACGCGTATGGGACTTTAGTCATGTAGTCACGTTCCTCCTGCGTCTTTGCACCTTACTCCTTAGAAAGCTTGAAGTGGTTGGCTAATGGAGTATTAACCAGCTTAGCACCTCGCATATTGAATCGATCAAGTACCTTGGCTATGTACTCTGCCTGTGACAAAACCAATTTCTTGTTTTCCTTGTCACGCTTTATTCTCATGCTTAGGATTTGTTTTGCAGCTCCTAAATCCTTCATGGCAAATTCTCTAGACAGTTGTCTTTTAAGATCTGAGATGTCCTTCATGCTTGAACCGGCCACAAGCATATCATTAACGTACAGAAGAAGGATGATGTACGACGTATCAAACTTCTTCAAATAGCAACAGTAGTCTGCATGACATCTCTTAAAACCGTTTTTCGACATGAAACTGTCGAACTTCTTGTACCACTGCCTCAGTGCCTACTTCAGGCCATATAGACTCTTGTTCAATCTACACACCTTGTTCTCCTTTCCTGGTGCCACGTATCCTGTCGGCTGATGCATATATATCTCTTCTTTAAGGTCCCCATGAAGAAAGGTTGTCTTAAAATCTAGCTACTCTAGATGTAAGTCCTCTGCAGTCATTATACTCAAGACCATGCGAATCGTAGACATTTTCACTACCGGTGAAAATATTTCAGTGAAATCGATACCTGCCTTTTGTTGAAACCCTTTCACGACCAATTTAACCTTGTACCGTTTCGAACCATCGTGCTCCTTCTTCAGTCGGTAAACCTACTTGTTATGAAGAGTTTTCTTACCCTTGGGTAGAGTGACTAGCTCCCATGTACGGTTAGACTCAAGAGAGTCCATCTCATCATCCATGGTTTGCTCCCAGTTAACCCGTGTATCTGACTGTAATGCCTCTTTAAAACACTCTAGTTCACCATTATCTGTCAGCGGTATATAATGTAAGGAGTGTAAGTATTGAATCGTGGGTCTCCTCTCCCGAGTTGACCTCCTCACAACCGGTGTCTATGGCTCTGCCTCATAATGCTCCTGTGCATGATCATCCTGTGGCGTTGTAACACCCGTGTTCGGTAACTCTTTCAACTCTACGAATTCTCTCCTCGGCCTTATTTTCCTGCACATTGTCCTTATGCATCATCTTTTCATTAAAGACTACGTCCTTGCTTCTAATGATTTTTCTGTTTTCTGCATCCCAAAACTTGTAGCAAAAATCATGTTGCCCATAGCTTATAAACGTGCACCTCCTAGACTTCGCATCCAGCTTGTTTCTGTACTTTGCATCAATGTGAATATATGAAGTGCAACCGAACACTCTGAGATGTGCAAGGTTCACTTCTTTTCCAGTCCAGGTTTCTTTTGGTAGCCCACCATCCAGTGGTGCTGAGGGAATTCTACTGATGAGATATGCGGCAGTATTCACAGCATCTGCCCAAAACGTCTTGGGTAACCCTGCATGTAGGCTCATGCTCCTGGCGTGCTCAAGGATGGTCCTGTTAATGCGCTCAGCCACACTGTTCTGCTGTGGTGTCCCTGAAATCGTTTTCTGATGTTTGATTCCATTTTCTGCACAATACTCCTAAAACCTCTATCACAGTACTCTCCCCCATTATCAAATCTGAGACATTTTACTGTTTTAGTCTCGTTTTCTACCATTACTTTTCACTTCTTAAATACATCAGATTTGTGCTTTAAGAAATAAACCCACAGTTTTCTACTAGCATCATCAATAAAGGAAACAAAATAACATGAACCACCAAGAGATGATACCCGTGTCGGTCCCCACACGTGAGTGTGTACAAGCTCCAATAGATGCATCTTTGGAGCACGTCCTATCTTCTTGAAGCTTACCCTCTTCTATTTGTCATACGCGCAGTCCTCGCAGAATTCCAAGTCAATAGACTTCAGCCCTAATAGCTTCCCTTTTGACAATAGCACTTTCATCCGTTTCTTACTCATATGTCCCAACCTTTGATGTCATAACTGCCCATTCACTCCAGTTGATGCGACTGCGAGTGAACTATACGATCCTGAAGTCACATACAAAGTACCTTCCATCTTGCCTCAAGATATCACCAAAGCACCTTTTGTGATCTTCCAGGAATCACTAGTGAATGTCGTCACATATCCGGTAGCAACTAACTGCCCCACTGAGATCAAATTCCGTTTCAAACTCGGTACACGTCTGACATCCTTCAATTTAAAAGTCATTCTGTCTTTCTGATTTATATAAACGTCTCCCTTTCCAACAATACTGCATGGCTCATCATCACCTAGGTAGACTCTCCCAAAGTCACTTGATACATAATCATGTAGAACTTCCTTACATGAAGTGGCACGAAACGAAGCACCCGAGTCTATAACCCAAGACTCATTCTTCGTATTAAGAGACAAGATCAACGCCTTTGTGTCACTCTCCTCAGACAGATTCACTGAATCCTTCCCGCCTTGAGAGCTTCCTTCTTGTTTCTTAAGCGCCTTGCAATCACGTTTTATGTGCCCCTTCTTCCCACAATGCCAATACCCGTCTGTCTTTCGGTCTCTTGGACTTCTTCCTTGACTTAGAACGTCCGTGTTTATTGCCTCATTTGTTCAGCGATCTTCCTCTTCCTTCAATGTTTAGAGCATTCCCTGAATCCCCTGAAACTCTTGATGCCTTTCTTCTAGATTCTTCACTGAGAATTAGACCGGTCACATCATCAAATTTCAGCTTTGTCGACCCTAAAGAATTGCTCACAGCAATCACCAAACCATCCCAACTGTCTGGCAAACTGGACAAGATTAATAACGCCCTGACATCGTCCTCAAAAATAATGCCAACGGATTCCAACTGGCTCGTGACTGTTTTGAACTCGTTTAGATGTTTAGCCATGCTCCCACCATCTGACATTTTCATGTTGAATAGCTGTTTCATAAGATGAAGTTTATTGGACGCTGAGGGTTTTTCATACATCGTAACTAGGGCTTCCATTAATTCTTTTGTGGTTTTCACCTTGGATATATTGAAGGCGATGCTCTTAGACAAAGAAAGTCGGATCGTTCCTAAACCCTTCCTATCCAATAAAAACCATTCATCATCTGTCATCTTCTCTGGTTTCTTCTCTTTTCCTCCTAAAGGAATATAGAGGTCCTTCTGATACAGATAATCCTCCATCTGCATCTTCTAGAAAGTAAAGTTTGAACCATCAAACTTCTGAATTCTAATCTTCCCTTCTTCTGTCATCGCTCCCAATAGAACTAAACCAAAAGCTCTGATACCAGTTGTTGCATAGTACGCCAACAACGCAATGAACTGAGATCCAATCTCCGGTCTCACCCACAAATGATAAACAAGAAAAAATATAAACTAGAAGAAGAATCAAAACATTCCAAACAAACCACAAGACAGGATATACATGGAAAACCCCAAACAAGGGTAAAAAATCATGGGTGCAAACTTCCACTATGAAGAAAACAAGATTACAAGCAATATACTAACCTTTTTCCTTTTATGTATAGAGAAAACCCTTTGCCCACACTTTAGAATAACTCTCATTACCCTAGAAAAGCCCTAGGGACCCCTATTTATAGTTTATGCAACTTCTCTTTTGCACCCTTGCGAAAACCAACTCAAAAATCCGTAGTCCGTGCAAAATCCGGAAACGAATCTGCGTAACCTCGACCAGTCGAGCAGACCCTCGACTGGTCGAGCATGAGCCTCAATCGGTTAAGTACCGCGGAACCAAAAAATCCGATGCTCGCTAGACTTTGAGTGGAGCCAGTCCACGACTGGTCGAGTGGCCATCCAGATGTGGCTCCACATCTCAACAGAGTGGTGGTCCTCTTTTGAGATTTCTGGGGGTGCAGGTTTTGTGCTCTTCCAAAAGTTCAAAATGTCGAAGAAAGAAATATGCAAATGGAAGGGGGAGGTCCTAAGAGGCCTTGAGGAGTAAACCACAATTTTTTTGGAAGATATTCAAAAGCTTAATATTAAAGAAGAGAAAGAAGCTCTATCGGAAGAGGAAATAGCTTGGTTAGAACTTTAACAAGCCAAGTACAACGCCAGGCTACATGAGGAAATTAAGTGGAGGCAACTTTTGCAAGCTCTTTGGTTGAAGATGATGATCAAAACACGAAATTCTTCCATTCGATGGTGAGTGCAACGGCAAGGGCTAGCAAAATTATCTCCATCATGGTTGACAAGGTAAGTGATGCAGGACATGAAATTCAAGTATGATGTGCAAGATTTTCAGGCTTTAAATCACACTAGTTCAGAAACAATTACACAAAATTCCACATCCCACATAAAAGTTCAAACACTCAATCAAGGGGAATCTTACACGGATCCAGGCCTACACATGCTAGGGCCGGATCAATTAAAATTATAGACCAAACAAGAATCAAAGGAAGGTAAATTTATCCACACATGCACAAAAATAATTCCCCCAATCCAAGGGATTCAGAAATTTCAATTCAGGGAACCCCAAGGTTGAAGAAAGGGCATAAAATTGGGGATTTTAGAAATTTAGGGTTAGGTTTAGGGATTTTGGGTGAAAGAGGAGTGAAAGAGAGGAGAAAGACGAACCAGAGAAGTACTATACGTGTGGACAGCAGCAATGGCCCAGAAGCATGTACATGTGATCCCAGCCGCACGTGTGCGGGGGCCCACTACTAAAAAAAAAGGCCACCTTGGCCCTGGTCGGCTAGGGATGGACTCCAAAACTCTCAACTCGATCCGACGCACGGTTTGGGCGTGGTGCTTCGCCGAAGTTTCAGCCCTCCTGTAGGGCCAGATTCCAGAAATCACTGTAGATGGGGAAACGCTTGCAAATATTGATGGATTTGCAGATGAAATGCTTGTAGGAAAAGAGAAATATGGATGATAGAAGGTGGGGGCGAATTGGAATAGGTGTGGCTTCGCACTACAGTAGTCAGCCCTTCGAGGAAGGGAGGGTTTCGCACCCAATTGACTCTCCACAACTCAGAAATTTAGAAGAGCAGAAAAATGCAGTAATTTTATCAATCTTCGTTCCATTAAAAAGACTACAATGAGTGCCTATTTATAATAAAACCCTATACTCCAAAACTCGCGCCATGTACGCAACCTATTACTTGGCAACGAAGTAATAAAAAATAACAACTAATCAAAGCAATTTAAACCGTCGATGATACTCCTAATAACAATAATAAGCAAAATCCAAAATACTAGATTAATTAGAATAGTGGGCCAAGATCATGAGAACCTATGGTGAGATTCACATAACTATTGGGTCCACTCCAACGAACCAAAACGCAGCCCTCTAACTAGGAGGCCCTCCCTGGACGTCGTCATCAATACAGATCGATGGTGGGGCTCTCCTTCTCCTTGCGTACGTGCGTAGGGGGGCGTGCGTATGCGCGTGATGTCCCCATCAGTAAGAGTAGAGGGTAAAGACAAAGTTTGTAGTTGGTTTTTACAATAAGTTGCTTTCTCATGACCATTGGAAGAGGTCGGTTGTGGATAATCTCACTTTTAATCCTATTACTCCTTTAGCAGTGGATTTGTTGGAAAATGTTTTCTTGGAGGAGGAAGTTAAGCAAGTAGTGGAGGATTTGGGTAGTGAAAAAGTGCCAGGGTCGGATGGTTTTCCAATTGCGTTCTTTTGGCAGTTTTGGGGGCTGGTTAAGAAAGATGTGTTTGCTTTTGTTAATGAATTTTTTTAGAAAGGCTATATACCTTCAGAAATGGGGGCCACATTCGTAGCGCTAATTCCTAAAAAAGAAGGTGACGAGTGCCTTAAAGATTTCAGACCTATAAGCGTATTGGGTGGCTTGACAAAGTTGCTCGCCTCTACATTTCGAGCGGTGTTGGGAGAAGTAATTTCGGAATCGCAAGGGGCTTTTGTCAAAGGCAAGCAGATTGTTGATAGTTTTCTAATGGCAAGTGAATGTATAGATGCATGAATAGAAGAGGGGAAAAGGGCCTGATTT
Source organism: Magnolia changhungtana (assembly GCA_030180095.1). Classification (NCBI taxonomy): domain Eukaryota; kingdom Viridiplantae; phylum Streptophyta; class Magnoliopsida; order Magnoliales; family Magnoliaceae; genus Magnolia; species Magnolia changhungtana. The sequence goes on from JASAUF010000633.1 coordinate 6,688,339, forward strand.
GGAAGTTAGACATAGAAAAAGCCTATGATCAAGTCGATTGGGACTTTTTGGATTACATGTTAGCTAGGTTGGGATGTGAAGTTAAATGGCAGGCATGGATGCAAGAATGTGTTAAGCTAGCCAAATTTTTGTCTTAGTGAATGGTTCCCCGAAGGGTTTATTTCGATCATTGAGAGGTCTTCGGCAAGGGGATCCCCTGTCTCCCTATTTGTTCGTGGTGATTATGGAGGCATTCAGCAGATTCCTTGGAAAAGGGACGAAGATGGCGCTTGTGAAAGGTTTTAAAGTGGACAATTTCGATTTCCAAATCACTCATTTACAGTATGCGGATGATACATTGTTATTTTGCGAAGAAAATCCTTCTTCTATGGATTATCTTTGAGCTATCATAGTCACTTTCCAGGTAGTTTCAGGTTTAAGAGTACAGCAAGAGTGAAATTTTGGGGGTGGGGATTCTGAAGGAGCAAATGAAGTTGTTCGCTTTCAAGTTTGGGTGTAGGGAGGGTGTCTTTCCCACATTGTATCTCGGCCTTCCATTGTGTATTGGCAAGCTAGTGAAACATCTATGGGATATAGTTATCGAAAGATTTGAAAGAAGATTATCTTCTAGTGTATTTCATGTCACTTTTCAAGTGCCCGAAATCGGTCCTCAATAAGTTGGAAAAACTGATGAGAGATTTCTTGTGGAAAGGAGCAAAAGAGGATCATAAATTTCATCTTTTGAATTGGGAAGAAGTGTGTAAGTCAAGGGATCAAGGGGGGTAGGTTTTAGAAAGTTAGAGCATATAAATAGACCACTGCTAGGAAAATGGGTTTGGAGGTTTGGGATAGAAGTTCAATCTCTATGGAGAGAGGTGATCCGTAGGAGATGGGGAGGATGATATGGGTTGGTGGATCAGGCAATCTTCGTTGTACAGAGCTTCTTCTCTTTGGAAGGCAATGACATCATTTAAGCATAAATGATGCAGGACAATTAACCACTTGCTCTAAAAGCTCGAACTATTGGAGTATGGCGAATTAATCCCTTTATCTCATAGCCCAAGCCCCACATCTCATGGGTTAGGATCTCGGCCAAACCCCCCTCGTAGGCTCATGGGTCCCAAATCACATGGGTAGCCCACCCCGAGTGTGTCCCTGTATCCCACGGGCTACCCCACTCGAGCCCGGTGTGTAATGCCCCTGCATTAATCACCCCCGGTGAGGAGTCTCGAACACGAGACCTCCCCCATGGGCCCCAAATCACATGGGTCACCCACCCCGAGTGTATCCTCGCATCCCACGGGCTACCCCACTCGAGCCCGGTGTGAAAATGCCTTTGCATTAATAAAGTGTGTGAAAATATCGGATTCAGGTTAGATAATGGTAAGAACATCAGATTTTGGAATGACATTTGGCTCGCAGGGAATAGGTTAAGGGATCTCTTTCCTAGGTTGGTGGGTATTTCTTAAGGGCTAGATCTCAAAATGGAGAATTGTTTTGCTTTCGTAGGTAAATATATAGTTTGGGCCCCTCCCTGTAGAGTGAATTTATCAAATGAGGAATTCTTAGATTTCATCAAGTTTCAAATGAGGAATTTTTTGGAAAAGAAATCATTTTTTAATTAAAAATATTTAAAATGTTAAAAAATAATTTTTCTTTTTCGAAATCCACAGGTATCTAGTTTTCTCCTTCTTTTTCTTTTGAATGCAATACTTGTGTTTCCATACATGTCTTCTTATATTTATAAATTTTATGAATTGACTTTGAGTATAGTTGCATCAATTCAATTAGACAGCGCATACATTAGGACTCTATACAAAGGAAAACTATTATGTGCACTTGTTTTTTGTGATTTTTTATTTCTAAGTGTGTATTGTTATCTTTTTTAACAATCCCTGGAGTTTCATTAAAAAATTCGACCAATTTCCTAATGTTTTCCTATGTTTCCCAACAAAGATAAATTACGCAATACAACCAATATGTCTCGTGCGATAACCGATGTGTATCCATATCCCAAGGGCATGATACATTACATGATAACGATATGGAAAACATCGATGTCCAGTACCTTTAAGACACCGATTTGCTTCGCTTGTTCAAAATTTATACTCCATTGATACTCTAATAAACCCTCTCAAACCGTGCTCTAGGAGATTGTTTTAATATATACAACCCATTTTCTAACTGAAAAAACCTTTCCTTCCTCTTTGCAAATAGTGGCAGCCTTCTACATATCTTCATGCGAAAAGCCTTATTATTGTTGTTGTTGTTGTTATTTTACAACTAGTTTATGTAGTCTCCTACCATTATTTTTGGCAACAAAATCAATTACCCAAACCGAGTTTGATATTGGAACAAATTTAAGTATTGTGAGTAGATTTGATAAGACAAGTCTCTTCCAGTGCATGGGAATTGGGCATCTAAACAATTCCACTATAATATCACAAAAATAAGTCCAGGACTGATCTTATTAGAAAGAACAAGAATGAGAATATCTCCAATGGATGACAACACCATCAACTCTTTCATTGATCTCCAATGAGGGAAAAAAAGAAAAAGAAAAAAAAAGAACCATAATACAAGGGGAATAGAATAAACAAGAAAAGAAATACAAGCTCATTGCAAATAGAACCACCATGTTGTTTTTCTCTACTTTTTTTTTTTCGAAGTAAAATGAGAGAGTAGTTAGAGAGTTATGTTCCACAATCTATTGGCTCATTTGAATTTCAGATTTGAAAAGCAAGGCTAGATGCTTGAGATAGTTAAATGGATGCATGGATGGATTGATGGAGAGTGTGATAGAGAGAATGTGGCAAAACTATCTAACCCGTCATATGAGAAACAATCAAGCGCAGATGACAGGCATTAACATACCTATATAATGCCTAACTAGAAAATTCACCTAAGAAGCTATCCAATATATGAAATGACGAGCACCACCTTAACTCATTATTGAACTCAAAGAAAGAGAGTAAGCCAGTTAAATATTCAACACAATTCCACCTTATGGCTGTCTGAACCAGTATTTTTCATAGCAGTAGCGTGATGCGTAGCGCTCTGCCCTCTATAGCATGTAGCGTAAATATGTAGCATGTAGCGTAAGCTACATGATACTTCTATTTTTTAATTTAAAAATAGGACAACTATAATAAATAGTGAAAAAAAAAGAGGAAAAAAAACATAAAAATGCCTAAAAGATGATTCATTTTATCAATTATAAGCATGTTCAAAAAAGTTATTAGTTATCATTTATCATAAGCCAAATCAAATAATTATCACATTAACAACTTTCTAAGCAAACCACTTTAATTAATAATGTCTAATTGAAACCATAAGTCACAATTATGAAAAGAAATAAAAATCCCATAGGTTAAAAGTATCAAGTACAATACAAGTGTCACATTCCTAACTATTAGAAACAAAGAAAACATGGAAAAAATAATAAAAAACTAAAATAGTAAAAAAAAAAAATACATTGTAGTTTACGCTATGGATGGTATGTGCTACGTAGTTGTAGCGTACACTACAACTCCTGTAGCGTACGCTATAGGGGATTTACGCTATTTGGGATGTTACATAGCGCTACGGCCATGCTACGCTACGTAGCGTATGCTACGGGTGCTATTTGAAACACTGGTCTGAACCAAGTAGAATTTGTTATTTCATTTTCCAAAATTTTTTTATGTATGTTTCAATCTCGACAAGAACAAGGTATTATTTACTATCATAACCACTTTCAAAACCATAAAACCTTCTCTTTATCTCTTGAAAACATCTTTATCATAGCCTTATACGAGCCATTTGGAGTCAGCTCTAGCAATCCTATTTCTGGGTCATGCACCAATCTAAATATCTGAAACAAGAATTCTCATGATTGATTTGCAAAACCATTGGCATCACCTTTCCTTTAACTAGTCTTGGGAAGGAGTGGAGTGTTTTTACTGATGAAGAATTCCTTGTCCCTTGAAAACATGTTCATAATACGCAGTTCTTGAACATGATCCTTGCTATCATTTCCACTTTCAAAACCATATGATGTTTTTCATTCATCTCTGGAAAAAAATACGGTTTCTTTCATCATTCAAAAATTAGCTCAAATAAATTGCCTAACCATTATCTACCTTCTTCTTTTTTTCCAAATTTCTTTTAGTATGATCAAAATTAACATTTTGGGTGATCGGCAGGTATCGGATTCAAGAGCGTATTCCTCATTACGAGCCAACCTTATATTTTCAGCAGTGGGTATCAGATAAGGTTTAATGAAGAGCCACATCCAGACTGCAATCTTGGATACATTGTCCCTGAATGGGTGGACGAGAACCCAACTCTCTCCGACATACAAAAAATCTATGGCACTGATAAAACCCTTCCAGCGACAACTATAGTCCTGCCATTGAAGTTTGAAAAGGTAAAAGCTGTGAAGCAAGAGCTCTCGAGAATGCACCCTGAGGTCCTGTTATTCCTTTCAAAAATCAAGCAGCTTAGTGTCAGGGAAGGCAACGATGATCCTCAGCTCAATACAGTCAATTCCATCTCTATTTCGAGCGAAACAAACTTCAAGAGGAGGAAGAACTTGGACGCGGAGTCCTACACTCTCCATCTCTCAGCTGAAGAGCACCGCAAAGGGGAAGAGAGCAAATGCATTTACCATATGTGGAAGCAAAAGTTCCCAGTTAAATTGGAAAACCAAATCGAAAGGAGGAAGGAAGTTGAGCAATGGGTGATCACACTGGCGTTTCCCTTCGGGGAACGCCTCGATCGAGGGATGGGAACGCCTGGCATTTATGCGTTTCTGCCGACAGAGATGGTCACAAACTTTCCTTTCATAATTCAGGCAGATTTCGTTCTAGCATCATCAAGAGAAATCATACTCTTGGATAATGTGTGGAACAAAGGCATTCTCGACTGTGTGGCCTCTGCTTTCATCAATGCTTTCATCTCTCTTGTGAAAGAAACGGAGAATGCACCCACATCTTCCCTCCCACCAATGTTCAATTTCTTGCCAGTAAAAAACTCTTCATTCAAGGAGCTGAACACCATGCGAGAGGCAATAAGAGCGAAGGTGATTGCGGAGAATATCATACCGTGCGAGTCATACACACAGCAAAAGCTATTCTGCAAGCCCAGTGAAGTGGGCCGGCTAATGCCTGCATTCTGGAATATATTGATCAAGGCAAGGGCACAAGGTGTGTGCTTGCAGAATCTTTCTTCTCACGGTACCTACATTCTGAACTCAGCATTCGATGAGGCCGAATACAATGATGTCCTGGGTTTCTTGGGTGTGGAGCCCATCAACAATGAATGGTATGCGAAATGCATCAAGAGCTCGAATCTAGTATTGGGTGTTTCTGAGGATCTTTATATGGAGCTGCTATCCTTTTTCGCAGACAATTGGAAGATTTTTGGGAATACTGATATCAGGAACATACCCCTCTTGAAATACATTGATTGGAACTGCAAGCAATCCTTGTGGAGCATCAACAATGCAACTCAGATGCATGGCAATAGGATATGCTTTTCATTCAGTGCGAAACATGTTTCATGGCTTATCGATTGGAACCATGAATTCCGATGTGCCACTGGCCGCTTCTTTGTCCCAAAAAGCACGGACGACGCTTTCAGATCGTCTCCAAAGTTCAAAACAATATGGGAATGGCTTCAACAGTACGCTAGCGTGGGCAGTCTGACTGTATTTAAATATGGCGATCTTCTCACTAATGCAGTGAGGAATGATAGAAAGCTTGTTGTAGCTTTTGCCCACTTCTTATATCACTCCCTCTCGAAGAAATACCTGTCAGATGGGGAAGTCTCTCAGCTGTGCGCTAACATGCAGCTTGTAGATAACTATGGCCAGGTGACTGCAAAGAGGAGACGGGTCCTTGTCCCTGCTAATGGAAGCAAGTGGGTTGGATTGTTAGGTTTGAATCCATGGAGAGGAGAGGACTATGTCGAACTGGGTGAAGATTATATCCGGGAGGGCTATTTTGCAGGTCTATATTCATCCAAGAAACAGCTGATGAAGTTCATGGAGGTTCATGTTGAAGCTTCTGACATACCAAGTCTATGTCCTCCTGACGCTGCTTTTCCCACCGTATCATCTCCGTTGACGAAGAAAAACACGTTTCTGCTCTTGGAATGGATTCAGAATTTGAAATATAGGGGGGTGCAGTTGCCCGGGAGGTTCTTGCGGTGCATCAAGGAGGGGAGTTGGCTGAAGACATCTGTCGGTTACAAGCCTCCCTCGGAGACATTCCTATCAAGCTCCGACTGGGGAAGCCTACTTCAGATGGGGTCCATGATGGTTGATATCCCCTTGATCGACCAGGAATTCTATGACTACAGGATCAGTTACTACAAGGAAGAGCTGAAAACAATTGGGGTGCTGTTCGAGTATGGGGAAGCATGCCAGTTCATCGGCGACCGGCTCATGAAGCTAGCCAATTCCATGAGGCTAACGAGAGCGAACGTGCGATCGATGTTGCAGTTGATAAAATTCATGCGGGAGAAGTACCTGTTACCGGAGGAATTCATCAAGAGTGTCAAAGGCGGGCGTTGGCTAAGGACCACTCACGGTGACAGATCTCCGGTGGGGTCCATTTTATATGGACCTGAATGGAAAGCTGTTTCGGAGATCAGCAATCTGCCCTTCATCGATAAAGAATACTACGGCGAGGATATACTCTACTTTAAATCAGAGCTTCAGTTGCTTGGTGTTGTAGTTAGCTTTGATGCGAATTACAGCATCGTGGTCAACCACTTCAGATTGCCCGCGTCTTTAGCTTCTCTGTCAGCAGATAGTGTTCTTTTGATATTGGAGTGCATTCGAAATTCAAGATTGTCTGACCAGATCACAGGGAAGCTTAGAGATCATAGATGGGTAAAGACCAATAGCGGTTACCAGTCACCAGCCAATTCTTTCTTGTTTGATCCTGAATGGGGATGCCTTTTGAAGGTTGTCAATGGACTGCCGTTGATTGATGAAGGATTTTACGGGAGCAGGATCCGCTCATACAAGGATGAGTTGAAAGCGGCCGGGGTAGTTGTAACGCTACAAGGAGTGTCTAAGGCAGTCACATGTCATTTCAAAGAGCTTGCAAGGAAGTCTTCCATTAGAAAAGAAAATGTGCTAGCATTGCTAGCATTTTACCGGCACCTGAAGGAAGCAAACCGCAACTTCCCCGCAGAGCTATTCAACTGCATACTCGAAGAAAAATGGCTGCAGACCCGCTTCCTTGGCTTCCGATCTCCAAAGGAATCAATACTGTTTGATGCGGAATGGGAATCTATCTGTCCGATCGCGATCCTTCCTTTCATCGACGACAGCGAAGCATGCTATGGACTAGACATCCATGCATACAGAAACGAGCTGAGGGATTTTGGTGCCGTAGTCAAATTCAAAGATGGATCAAGGTTCGTAGCTGGTGGTCTTAGTATTCAGAACCCAAGCAGAGTAACTCCTGCAAGCGTGCTGTCACTGCTGAAATGCATTCGGTACTTACAGGAGCAGGGCAGTGCCTTACAAGAGGAGTTCATGCGACGGATCAATAAGAGGTGGCTGAAGACACATATGGGTTATCAATCGCCCAGTGAGTGTTTGCTGTTCGATTCGAAGTGGGTTTCTCTAGAACGCGAAGATGGGCCATTCATCGATGAAGCGTTTTATGGGACTGAAATTGCATCATATCGGAAAGAGCTCAATGCAATCGGAGTGATTGTGGATGCTGAAAGTGGCTGCTCATTGCTCGCAAGCTACCTCAGTTGCCATTCCCGATTTACAGTCATAACGAGAATCTACGAGTGTTTGAGCAAATTCAACTGGGTCCCAGACAGTAAAGAAGCTAGCTGGATTTGGATACCGAATGGAAGTGATAAGGGCGAATGGGTGTGCCCGAAAGGCTGTGTGATTCATGACAAGGATAATCTCTTTGGTTTACGGTTGAAGGTTTTGGACAAGTATTACAAGAAAGATATACTTTGCTTCTTCTCCATGACACTTGGAGTAAGCTCAAATCCCACGGTCGAAGATTACTGCAGTCTGTGGATTGATTGGGAAAAAACGGGCCATGAAATGTCCTATGAGGAGTGCTGCTCTTTCTGGGAATTTGTGTCAAGACATTGGAATTCAAAGGTGGAGAAGCTTCTCTTGAGCAGCATCTCAAAGGTGCCCGTGAAGACAGCTTCAGAGGGAATCCGACTTGTCAAAAAGCAAGATGTTTTCATCCCTGACGACCTGCTATTGAAGGATCTTTTGGAAGAGGCTTCTCAAGAACCGATATTCATCTGGTATCCGCAACGGAGCTTGCCTTATCTGTCTCGCAATAAGCTCAATAAGATCTACGGCAGCATTGGGGTCCGAACCATTTCTGAATCCATTCAAAAGGATGAGTCTTCTGCATCAAACAAGCTTGAATTCAAGAAGTTAGATCAGAAATATGTGATGCTCCCGACTGGGTTGTTCCGAATTGCACTTGGGTTTCTCTCAGATCCTTCATCTGAAATGCCCATGGATGCAAGGCATCGGACAGTGAAAAGCCTTCTCAGTGTCGAACTCTTTGTTTCGGATGAACCCATTACAGTAAGCTACAATCTACCGCTGTCTTCAGAAAAGATAATCGAAACAAAAGCCACACGAATGATTCGTTGGGATAGAGAGGAGTCAAAGCTCTTCATTCAGAAAATAGATAGATCATCCCACAACAAATCCAACATCGAATACGCCACATATTTCTCAGAAATGATAGCTGATGGGCTGTTATGGGAGGAGCCTGATCGGATTGCACGCCTCCGTGAGCTTATCAAGATCGGCTGCTTGTTGGAATTCAAGGAGGCGGCGGTGGACTTCTTGTTGAAGACTAAGAATCTGCAGGTTTTCATGGAGGATGAGGAGTTCCTGAAATATGGATTCTCATCCACATAGTAACTTATGAAGCAAGGTTTGTACTTAGAACTTTCTATTTTTGGTTTTGCTTATTTGAAGATTGTCATTTTCTGTTTTGTTTTTGTTTGGATTTTGAAGCTTTTTTTGTGTTAATGTATGTATTAGTGGAGGTTAGTTTCTGTTGGAATTTCTTCTGTTTGGTGAAGACAAAGATAAGCTATATGCCAGTACAAATTCTTCCTACCTTGGGTTGGAGGGGTCCATCATGTATTGCACGTGGCCCCAATATCAAGCTCATTGGATGATCAGGGTTTGAGATAATGGCCTGCTATTTTTCATGGATGAGATTTGATGGCTGTGATTATCAACTCAATTGTTATTTTCAATCTATGCTGGATTCCTCCTATCCAGCTGTTTCTGTTGCGCGTAGGCGGGCTGCAGTGGGTCCCACAGGATTTCAGGCTATTAAGTAGACACAAGTAGTATTGGATTGTGAGAAGTGATCACCTACACCGACCTACCTTGGCCTCCAACATGCAACTTGTGTAGATCTTGTCCAGGCAAAAAGGTGGGCCCCATCATCAATATAACCTGTGCCAATCCATCATTACACCGGTGCGTGGAATCAGAACGGCTTTTATCCATGACTCCAATGGTGTGGCCCACCTGGTGTAGGGACTGGCCTGATTTTTGTTCCATGTGATCTTCATGGCGGACCATTCATTGGCTGGCAATAAGGTAAATCAGATTATCTGACGAGCCTTTAAGCAAAGGCACCTCCATGATAAGGTCCACTGGGTGAGTGGTCTGGATCAATCAGCTTTTATGTGGATGACCGTAGCCATGACTACTTAATATATGGGCCTGACTTGGTTTGGGCTTTTTATTTGGAACTGGTCCAGCCCAGTTGTAGTCCCAAACAGCGTGCACAACACAACGCTCACGTGTGCAAGAGTTATTAGGCTTGTAGATGATCCAAACCGTTGATATGATGGGCTTTCATGTACCAAAGAATCCCACACATTGGAAGATCCTAGCGTTAGAAAGCTGGGTTCTTTTTCTTGAATGTGAACAGCTACTTGCACAATTGCTAGTTCTCATGAGGCTTGCACTAACATCCCCCATTTGGATAGATCTATGGCAAGCATTGCATCAAAATCTCACATAGCAGGTCCATGGCACGATCATGGCCGTCATCCTCATTCATGGCTCTCTCCTCTCTCTTCAAGTAATCCCTGTATAAATTCAAACTTACAGACGCCAATGAAAACTGCACCTTAGCCCAGATAGTACAGATACTACAGTTGGGAAACCCAGGTTGGCTTGAGGCCATGTATGGTGTTTTGGAATAAAAAATAATAATAATTACTGATAACAGGTATGTGTTTACTCCCAAGTCTCGCATTACTTGTCAGTGGATAGGGATAGAAAATTCATTGGACGTGGATCATTTCACTAAGTTGTCTTCTTTCCTATTTGATAAGAACCAAAAATAAAATAAAATCTAACTGAGATATATTTGAGGGATGACCCAGTGATGATGGGGAACATCAGATCAGCAGCTTGCATGAGGTGACGTTTGGGTCCACGATCGCAGATTGTTTAATCTAGCCTGCGGGTGGGACACACCAATTGTTTGGGTGGCGCACCATGCAATGACCACCCAACACCACCCATTTATTTAGTCACGTCTACTAGTACACTTTTGTGTGCCCCACCCACAGGCAACATGACCATTGCAGCAATATAGGTAAGTGTGTGAAAACACTAGGAAGGATAGAATTAAGCATGAGGTCATTCAAAGGATCCTAGGAATCATCCCAGTTGAAGATATTATCTCATATTATCTGCCTACTAGCTTTTTAAAAACAAAAACTGACCTGAGAAGAAAATATTTGAGTTGGGAGGGCTTGAAAGGAGGAATTTTTTGTTAAAAAATGAGTTGCAAAGCTGATGCAAATTGTTGGTGCAAGGCTATGATTACATTGAAAAGTGGTGATTGATCATAGTGATAGTCTACTATTTTCTTCCAAAATAAAAAAGAAAACTGAGATCATGATTTTCTCGAAATATCTCCAGTTGCCCCCATAATACCCAATCTTACCCAAGAATATCATAATATATCCCAATATCCAAAATCATTCTCTCCTAATATTTATTTACCATTTACTTTTATCTCCTTACATTTTCATTTATCATAGGTTGGTTTACCTGGGGATATGGTCCTTTATAGAATGAAAAGGTACATTGGATGATGATGATTTTCCTGAATATGGCCTGACCCAAATTTTGAAAATATTCCAATAATTCCTTGGTGAGAAATTACCAAGAATAAGAAATGTCGCCTTGTCAGAGACTAGGAAAAAGAAAAATGCGTGTGCTAGAAAAAAGAAAAATGCGTGTGCTTATATAACTTAGTAGCATCCAAAATGCTAAAAAGCATGCATGGTTCAAGGTTCTGCTTTCAAATGCAGAAACATACAAAAACCAGAATCAAAACATTATGAGGCTTCAAATATTCAAATTCAATCATGGTGGCCCACAATTCTAAACTCGTTGAAAAGAAAATATACCAACATAATAAAGCCTGCAAAACTTTAATTTGAAGCAAAAAGAATTATTCCCCATGCAGCAAGAATCAAGGTATTCTTGTCAGACTGCATGGCTGAGGTGGTGCCTGCTTCTGCTCATATATCAAGGAGAAGCCTGCGAGGGTCTTCCACAACATCCTTGATGCGACGCAAGAAGAAGACTGCCTCTCTTCCATCAATGAGCCTATGATCGTATGTGAGAGCAATGTTCATCATTGGTCTCGGTGTAATGTTTCCGCCGACAACCATCGGACGAGACACAATCGAGTGCATACCTAGGATGGCCGACTGCATTTTGATAATATTCATTAGATAATTGTGCTCATGAAAAACAAATAATTACAAAGAAAGCCTAATTGCATAACTTATTACACACCCAGATGTTACAGGATCTGGATGGCTCATCCGTATGGACCACCATATCTGGTTCCATGGTACAGGCTGATTGGATGATCCTAGGCTCCTAACTGCTTGATTGAAAAATGAGTAGCAATTATTTTTCCTTCCAATAAAAGGGCTAGGATCATCTGACCTGTAAATTGTTGGGATGTGAGGGACATGGCCCGTATATGGTTATGGTGTGGGCCACCAGAAGAGCAGTCCTGATCTTGAAGACTTGAAACGATCGCCATTTGTCCCATAGGAACTCATGAGCAATTAGATTTCCTCATTAACCAGAGTTGAAAGAAGTGAGACCATAGGTGAATACCTGTGGGGGATTAATGATTGGCGTGCTCAAAAGACTTCCGTAGACGCCACCATTGGATATTGTAAATGAACCCCCTGCCATCTCATCGATTGATATCGTTCCATCATTTGCTTTCTTTGCAAGACTGTTGATTGCCTTCTCTATTTCAGCAAAGTTCATTTTATCCGCATTGCGGATGACTGGAACAACAAGACCCTAAAATGATCATGGAACTCTGTGAGGAAACCAAAATTCGTGCATGTCTGGAGAGATGTTCAGAGATTTGAAGCAAATTTAAGCTTGACCATACGAACACAACAAACAAAATAAAACAATGGTTCCCCCAAAACTCAGTACAGAAGGCTGCTAGCTACACACTTCTTTTTCAGTTGTCTTTTGTCAGTACTCGCACAAGCTGAGTGATTTTTATTGAACATGATAAACAAAAAAAAAAATTTTAATTAAATTTTAAAAAAAAAAAAAAAAAAAAAAACCAACGAGGTTTGGGCGAATGGTCTTCACCGTAGGTTTGCTCCCTACAGGTGAGGGTTCAATTTCCCTCCTTGGCTTTACCCGATACACGTGGTTGTGGGTGATTGCGTGTATCCGCAGGGATTAGTCTCACTTCAAAAAGAGGTGGGGACATCCTGTGTCTTCATATATATATATATATATATATATATATATATATATATATATATATATATATATATATATATATCAACAGATTAATGGTGCATTTGGTTTCTATATGCTCCCCGGTATTTTGGAAAATTTATATCAGTCCACATTCAAATATGGCAGGTGACTAAATAGCAAGACCTCATTAAGGCCACTCTTGGCTTCATACCAAAGTGTTTCATAATGGTAACGGTGGCCGTAATGGCCACCACCGTCACCATTACAATACAGGCCGTTACGGCCATTACAGCCTTTTCTATATTTCTGAAAAAAAAAAAAAAAAAACCTATTCGGACACTGTTCCGGTCCATTACGGGACTGTTACGGGTAATTTTTCCAGTAACGGCCCATTTTGGCCCCGTAACACATAACAGTTGTGGTTGTTACCGTTACGTAACCGTTTTTTAATACCTTGCTTCATACACTCAATATTTGCAAATTAGTACTTTTAGCCTAGAGGCAAAGGTAAATTGGTAAGATGGAATGATAGGGGAATCCGGCCTTTGCACCAAATGGTCAAGGGTGTGTTAGAGTGCACCAAATATCATGAAAATTCATGATTAATCAGTCTAATTAGGTGCAAATTTCATGATTGGTGCAACCAAACACACCCCAGACAAAATCAAAAGTAAAAAGTGCATCTTTGGGACATTACCCACACATCGTAATGGTGATCCCAACTAGCTGGGTCAAGGCTGAGATGATGATGATGACCCACATTAATCGTAATGCCAAGGACTAAATCACTCAAGATTCACATCGAATTGGACAATACATAGTTGAGCATCATCCAATACTTGTAAGTTTTGGAGCTGGCCAGATCGGACCCCAGAGCAATAAGAACAAAAGGGTTGGTGGCCACAGCTATAACTACTGGCACTTTAAAGGGCATAGATTCTAAGGGCGCTACTAAAAGAGGGTGTCCCGAGGTATGAATCAATGGGTCGGAAGCCACTGCTTTTATGCCGGCAGTTTCCTATCTCGAGGAATCGATCAGCGGGGCTTCATGGGAAAGCAAGGTAGTCTAGCCAGATTGGTGATAACCTTTTCCCGTTCGCCCTATTCGGCGAACAGCTAAGGTTTGTTGACGATCCCTGGCTACAATCCCAGGGACATCATAAATAGTACCTGCGACTCCTACTTTTTCCACTTCGCATATGGGCTTTATATTCTCTACGGCGTCAACCATAAGTTTGATTACATCGCGTTCAGTTCGAGCTGGGCGATGAAAAGTTTGATGAGCCGCCTATCGGCAAGGCTTGGAAAAGCCGTAAGGCTCCCTTACTTTACTGAACTGATTCACGCAGGTCCAAACCAGCTGGCTCATTTTTCCTTTACGAGGTCTCGGCTCTTCGGAATGGTTGGAGAGAGCCCCGCCTCCTCTTGTCAGGCGCCGGGCCCGAGGGTGATGGGACTACTTCCTGAAAGATCGTTTCGTTCCGGCCGGCAGGAGGGCCCCTGATCTATCCTGATATCACTCCTCAAGTTATAGATCTATATACCGACATCTAGGTATGGGATGAACTCTCTAACACATTTGCCCAAGAGATCCCCGAAAGAATGGGAAGTGAGGTTGCCTATGGCGATGAACGGCACTGTCAAAAATAGTCATATAGCTTGTTCTAGGTCCCGTTGAAGTTGACCGGAAGAGGCGAGAGAAGCTAAGGGATATACACAAGGGTAGAGGCACAGGTTTCATCTCCGGACATTTCAAAACCAATTGTGGGGACAGGTGTTGGATCTGGTTCCACCATCATTGGTGGAGGCAGGAGTCCAAAAAACATAGGAGCAAGAATGCTCCAGTACCCATGTTTTTAAATGTTGAACAAAGCGGATAGGATATTGAGATACCTTAGGAGTGCCGACTGCAATACTGATGTCAATATACTCTCTATAAATGATGTCATCTCCATCAATGACGGCATTGATTATGGGCTGATTTTGGAGGCCACTGACAGCAGCCTGAAACAAAATGGAAGTGATATGAGAATCCAACCATTAACAAAATCTGAGCAATGCAGAAATTAACACATCACATACTTTCACAAATCCAGACATAAGGCCCAACTTCACCCCATGCTTTTCGACAAAGACATCTTTATAATCAGATCGGAGCTTCATCAAGTTAGTCCTGAATCATACAACAAACCAACAAGAATAATTAAAAAAAACAGTGACAAAACTGCAGCTATTAGTATCTGAAAAACAGGAATAGTTTTTCTCAGGAATTTTGACGAACAGTTATTCTGGATTTGTGCCTAGTGCTTGTTTACCATTTTTTTGCTTTTGTGCCTCTCCACGTGATATGAACCAGACTGTTCATTTAGTCAACCCTTCGTGGATAGGTGATGCGCAAAATCCATTCTTCGGATCCTCACCATCCATATAGAGGTCATAAAAAGTGCATCATTGGTCTCTCCTTTGTATGGATGGTGAAGGTTTCTGAATAATAGCACCTTTTCCACAACGCCCACTCATGGTGGGATGTAATAGTTGAACTCTCTAGACTACTAGATGGCAAGGCACAGGAGGCAATTAAAAAAAAAAAAAAAAAAAAAAAGGAGCTACAATTGGAGCCATCATTTAGATGTTGATGGCCAAAAATGAGGCCTATCCAATGAGCTACAAACTTTTAAAAGAAAATGAATGCATGATGAAGTTAGGCAAGCATGGTAGTGTTTGTAGGCCTATCAATAGGCCTGGCCTTGCCAGTGTTCTGTAACGGTAATGGTGGCTGTAACGGCCACCATCGTTACCTTTACAATACGGGTAGTAACGGCTGTTACAGCCCCCGTTACGGCCGTTACGGTCTCTTTTTTATTGGAAAAAAAAAATACTGAGAAACCTGTATTTGCCCCATAATGTTGATTAAAAAGTATGAAAAACCAGTATTTGCCCCATAACAGACAATTACGGGGCTGTTATGGACTTTATAGGGGACGTAACGTGCCGTTAACGGCAATTACGAGTCATTTTTTTTCCATAACGGCTGTTACGGCCGTTACAACCCCGTAACATGTAATGGTTGCCACCGTTACCTTTACCTAACAGCCTTTACAGCCCAATAACGGCCTTTACGACACACCATGCTTGCCAAGAAGAATGAAAATTTTGAATAGGCCCAAACAGTTGAAATTTTTTGGCCAAGAGCACCAATTCGCATCCCATTGCTGATTTCACAGCCCACTGCCGATTTAATGAGCAAAATGGCCTGATTTTGGGCAAGGGTAATAGAAAGTGAGCCCCACCTTACGTATTTCTTGGATCTCGCACACGTGTGCCATGTTCGCACATGAGTTGGGCATATACATGTGCATATCAATTGTCCCAACACGAGTATTAAGAACACTTTATATGCAGACAAACATGTGTTTACAAGAGAAAATAAAAAATGCTCATGGCACGATCTCCGTCAAATGGAAGCTCTAAAAATCATGGTGATCGGATCATCAGGTGGGCCAATAATGTAAATAGATGTTGGACCACTAGTTGATTTCTCTTATCCACTGTTAATTGATGTGCTCACTATGTATTCCATGTGTAAGTGCATGCGTTGCTATTAGTATATGAAAAATACAGGAATAGTGTTTCCCAGGATTTGTTAGGAATGCTTATTCCAGATTGGTGCCTAGTGTTGTTTACCATTTTTCTTGCCTTTGTGCCTCTACGCGTGATGATCTAGATTGTTCATTAGTCAACCCTTCGTGGATGGGTCACGTAGGAAAAAAGCATTCATCAGATCCTCCCGATCCCCATAAAGTCATAACAGGTGCATCATTGTCTCCCTCCTTTGTATGGATGGTGAAGATTTCTGACCAATTCCTCCTTTTCCACAAGGCCCATTCATGGCGGAACGTAATAGTTGAACTCTCTAGACCACCACGTGGCAAGGCACACGAGGCAAACGTAAGTTTGCAAAAGTAGAAAATTCAGAAGGTAACATAACATTCATAAAAGAATGTGTGAGATGTGAGTTCATAACACACCATTGTATGACCTAACTAGGACTCGAACTTCTCCAAATTATTGAAATATATTAAAATAAATTATTGCAAGCAATGCCAGCTTGTGGGAAAAAAAAAAAAAACACAGTTGATCTACATTAAAAGCGAATAAGAACATTTAGTGCAGTCACATACATGTCAACCTCATTGAATGTTGTCAGCATTGCAAATGTATTCTGAGAGTCCTTCAAACGAGTGGCTACCCGTTTCCTAAGCCTTGTCATAGGAACCTGCAACCACAAGAGGTTAAAAAATATTCAAGAAACAACAGAAGCCTGCGTGTCGATTGTGTCTTTGGCAGTGTAAAGATCAAAGATGATGCAAAATGCGCCACTCGGATCCATGGAAGTAGAGAATTTCTCAATAAAGTAACACCAAGCAGACAAGCACAATTCAATAATAAAGTACTGGAGAACAAAACAGTCCAACTACAACAAGCAATGGCAACTAACCTCTCCAATGGTGGAGTAAACAGTGGGTCTCTTGAATTCTCAGTCAAAAGTCTCATTAACAGCCTGTTTGGATTGCGTAAAAAAGAAAAGGTAATAAAAGTGTAATGATTATCCATGATGGATTCCCATGGATTCCATGAGTAAACATGGATTGGAGGTCTTGCTTGGATAGCAAGAGCATATTCCACTCACAATGGCCACCTCGTATCTTGTGCATGAGCATTTGACTGTGGTGTTTGGGTAATGATTGCATTGTGGAATCCACTATTTCCCTTGTTATCCAAACACATTGAAATGTCCCATCATGAGAAGAGTGTTTCATTTTCCTTTCTTTTCTTTTCCCACCATCCGAACAAGCCCTAAAAGTTCAAAAAAGAAAATCTCCCACAAAATATCAAGCGTCAAGACCTAGTTAACCTCAATTGTTAATTCCCTGACTAAGGCCACATAAACTATATCATTTAATGTTCTGCTATTGTGGTATGATAATCACAATTAGAAATTACTGATCTTAATCAAAATCAGATGACGCTACAGTGGGTCTCTGCTCATGGCTCAGTGGTAGACTCGCAAGAGTTTCAACACAGAGGTCATCAGTTTGAGTACCCATTGTGGTGTGTGTGGGTGTGAGTGTGTGTAAAAAATAAAATTAAAAAAAAATAAATAAAAAAAAATTTGATGACACTACTGTGAATGACAGTGCAAATTACAATTACATGCAACAGGAAGGTGCACCAAAAGACTTCCCTATTAACATGTTTTGGTAAGTAAAGAGGAGAACTACTACAAGACTTACTCGCCTTTCCCTTTCCTTGGGAGGAAGCTGAGGTTCTGTAGCTGAGGCTTTAGGAGGTGGAGGAGAAGGTGCTTTAGGCTTCTCTTTGCTAGCTTCTACTTTAGGCGCCGCCTTCTCCATGGGTGGAGAAGGCGGAGGCACATCCTTCTCTGGTTTCTTCTCTGATGGAGCTTGTGTTGTGCCACTACCTGACTTGGAAATGATAGCAACCTTGGTTCCTGGCACCACAGTATCACCTTCCCTGGCCACCAACTACCATATTCACAGAGAGAGAACCCACAAAGCCACATTCAGAAACATATCCATTTGCAGAAGAGGAAGCAAGGGTAAAATAAAAACAGTATTGAAGAAGCCAAATTAGCTCTACAGGTATTTTACCTTTTCGATAACTCCAGCTTCAGGGCTAGCAACATCAATGGTGACCTGAAAGAATCAATAAAATTGAAAATACATGCCAATGCAACAAACCTGAAACATTCAACTATGCACAGAATCAGAATAACTAGACAACTGTCTCGTTGCAACATGTACCTTATCAGTTTCAACTTGAGCAATTGTCTCATCAACTTCTACACTATCTCCTGGTTCTGCTCAACACAGATTACGGATGTGAATTTCCAGTCAAGATAGACACACGAACGCCCGCAGAATGTGTGCACACAAAATCATAATTTGAACATGACTCGACCACAAATGGACACGGTAATTTACGATAAAACCCATAAAATTACATGAGAGAGATAATCACAAGCTAGCTATTGATAAACATACTCTTCAAGAAGGCTGCTAGAGTGCCATCAGTAATAGATTCACCCATGAATGGGACAACCGCATCAACCAGGTCACCTTCATTTAACAAAAGAAAAGGAGGGAGAAAAATATGCTTGGTCAGGGACCACTTTCAAAAGTACTTGCGTCAAATAATCAAAGCTAGTACACAGATCAAATGGAGGAAGCAAGTGCAGCTTCGCACCATTGTCCGAAGAAAACGACCTAATCCATACACGGTAAGGAGAGTCCTTCTGAAGGAAGCCAACAACTTCCCTGCATAATTCCATGGGAAATTTTTGAGAGGAAGTAAAAGAAAGCAATATGCCCAGGAACAATTATAGTCAGGCACTCGTAAACTAAAAAAATGTTAATACCCAAAATAAAGGGAGAAACAGAGCAAGGTTTTAATAATAACAATCAGAAGAAAGTACTTTGGTAACAACTTTAGCAAAGTTAATCGGTAAACTTAAAAAATAAATTAATAAAATAAAAAAAGGCATGTTTCTTTCCACATCTAACCTCACAGGCTTCGAAAGAACTGGACCACCTGCACAGATGTATGTATGATGTCATCCTCCAGAATGATAACAAGCAGCCATTGAGCTGGAAATAGTTTAAAAGATCACCTGGCAAAATATGTTGACTGAAGTTTCGAACATGCCTACAACTTCTCAGCACAAATAATGTCTGTGGAGATGTTTGCCAAATAAGAATGAAAGCAATTCAAATAGACGGTCATGATACCAGATATTATATGGTATCATGACAAGTGTTAAATAACTTGGGATAATAACTCTAAAGTAAAATAGAATTTAAGCTAAAACACAGAAAAACTAATCACGTTCATAATGTTTGTAAACCATTAAGAGAAGGTTCCAGTGATCCTGGTATGGGGTTAAAACCACTGTAAAGAAGCCTTTCCACAGTGATACAAAAGTACTGGACAAACATCCTTTTCAAAGGAGATTCCAACATTATCTAAGAAGTTCCCCATGTCACAAAATCTCCAATCACAAGTTGGCACATAATAAATAGCTTCATGCTATACTCTTTGCCATAATCAAAAGCTCATTGCTCGGTGACATACGAATTTTGGGACATTTCTCATTTCAATCGGCAGAAATCAGGCCATTCCAAAACTCAGGTTGGCCACGCTACATATCTTGGAGGTTTCATGCATGATTTTGCATGGTGTGATCCACCAGAGTTTTGGATCTGGCTGATTTTTGGAATCCAAGTAGAACAGGAAGGGGCACACATGATGAGTTGAGTAGATGTCATGCACACGTCATGGTTGGGCCCACACACTACAACATAAGCTTATTCTACAAATGTTGTTGAGGAAGCGACCTCTCAGTTTTATATCATTGATATATAGTCACGGTGGATTAGGAAGAAAGTCCCTCTCTCCAATCTATTCCAAACTTGTCCCATCAGCTTTCTCAATAGCCTGCTCAGGTAGGATCTTCTAGCCACGGTTCAACAACAGTAAATGTGTAGTTCATATACTTGCATACATGTGATAAAGGTGAGGTTTGAACTCTCAATTCTATACGTGTTAAAATTTCTTTAGCATATATGTGGCTGTTCAAGGGTATGTGCATGAGCACCAGGCAGCTTATAGATAATCACATGTTCTCTAGCCGTCCTTGCTACGGGTGCCCAAAAAAGTTGGACGATATTACCTATTCTAGCGAAACCACCCATCAGAGCCATCGTTAACCATTGGTCGTTGAGGCGTATTCTCAAAATACCTATATCTACGGCTGTGGCAATAGGGGCGTGATTTGGTAATACGCCAATTTGGCCGCTATTAGTAGATAAAATAATTTCTTTCACTTCTGAATCCCAAATAATTCGATGAGTGTGTGTGTGTGTGTGTGTGTGTGTCTTAGAGGCAAGCACTGAGAGACATTGGTGACCTCCTTCCACTCATGAAGGAGGTCAGATTTCAGGAACCCTCTATAAGTCATCTCCAAGACCCAAAGACATCAAACCCAAGGTAAAGAAATGCTCAATTTGAACGCAACTGTGATAGTTGACTTACTCTAATGAGGGGGAGGACCAATTGAACCATCCCCTAATCAAACCATGTCCTATCAATCTCTAGCAGTTGTATTCCATCAGACATTTATCCTTGTAAATAAAAGAAAAACTTGGAAACCGTAAGAGAGGATCTGGACATTTTGAAACTCCTACCCCTTGGGACTGAAAACGCTCCTCCCTCCACTCTCTAACTCCAGTTTTTCAACTTGCAAAAGCAAGTGCAACTTCGGTAGGAAAATAACATCTTTTTTAGAAGACAAAATCAACATACAGGATAGTAACTTAATGCAAAAATCAACTTAGAATGTGTCAACATAACAAAGTTCATCTTCAAGCACCACCTTGCCCCATATCAAATTTGTCAATTTGAACCACCCAACCCACAAATATCCTTTTTGGTATCCTCCATCATATTGTACTTTCTTTTATATCTCTCTTTCACATAGTGTCTAAGAGTAAAGACCATTCAGTAGACAAATCCAGTGCCTAATGCTTGCTGGATTTATAACCAACATACATCTCCATGTTTTTGAGTCGATTAGAGCCGTCTCCTTTATCTTGGGCACTTGGTCAGTTGTGTACATTCTCTCACTCACATGTGTCATGACACATACTCTTGATGGCATAATTTTGCAAAAAACATACTCTCAATGACATGCCTGCATATTCTCTAGGGAGGTATAATTTGTGCAAGATACATGCTCCAAGCTATAATTTTTTCACAACACATTCTCTCAGGAAATTGTACTCTGTAACACATGCTATCACAAGACATTCTCACACGCAACACATGCTCTTAACAACATGCTTCCACACCACACATACTCGCAGTGGCATACTAGTAGGGCACAGTTTGATGCATGAAAGTGCAAATGCACTTGGAAGTTCATGCAAGATCCAATTAACCCAGCAAGTGGCCTATGATAAAACTGTCTTGGCACAGAATCAAGATGGTCCGATATTACCTATCCTAGATGCTGGTAATTATAGAATTCCTTTCTTTGAGTAGTCCACCAAATCACCGAAAAAACTTATTTTACATGTATCCGAAATTGTTGCCTCACGTCTAGGCAATTATTGAATTACCAAAAAAAATGATTAAAAAAACCTCTAAAAAATAGAAAGATGAGAGAGCAAAAGAGAGGGTTGCCACGTCTGCAACCCTTTGGCAAAAAGCCTTTAGCTTCCATATATAAAATGTTCTCAAGATGGGTGCTGTCAACACTATTATTGCAACTCTTATGGTCATAGACAATATCCTCTTTTGTCCTTTTCCTTCTAATGATATCCTTTGTCATCTCATTTCTCTTAAACAACACACTTTTTTGTATTATTCATTTCGGATAGAACCCTTTTCTGTGATCACTCTCTTTTAAAATGCCTCATTTTGTCATATATTTCCATAATGATGATTCCTTTAGACCCTTTCTACTAACAATGTTGTTACTTCACCTTTCAAAGCACGACTTGGTTGTTTCAAGTCCATTTTTCATGATTCATGTTGCACTAAAAAGCTAACTTAGATCACCATCAATACCTTGTACTAGCTACTAGGGTCATCAACTTTACAAATCTTATGTTGCCAAAAAATTCACATATAAGATTCATCTTCCATATGTTAAAAAGCTCTCACATTCCTTCTTATGACCTCTATCCAAGAGCTTATTAGGTCCTCTAACCATCATTCTTTCAAACCCTTCAAGCCAGTCCAATTCTTAGCCTCCTTGCACCTCTTCAAGTTTCTCAACACATGGTAGAACCATCTCAATTGGCTGTCCTATGTTATATCCAATGATAACTATTCCCAAGTTCTTTCAAGTGACCTCATTCTTAACACCACCCCTCTTAGTCTTCCACAAATCACACCTCAACACTCTTCATGTTGCTACTCAGTTAAACACTTTTGCCTATATAGCATAACTAGTCTAGTAGTTGCCTTACAAAATTTCCCTCAAGCTCCATTTTAATTGTTGATAAAAAATCGCTCCAAAGTTACATCTCCACTTCCTCCACCCAACTCTTAATTCTATTGGAAATATCCTGATTGATTCCAAAAAAAAAAAAAAAAAACTAGTCTTTAAATCTTTCTAGCATTGGGTTGCCTATGTGGCAGCCTCTCCTTTGCTCTCTCCTCTTTCTATTTTTATCTATCTGTGTGGTTTTTTTTTTTTTTTTTTTTTTGTAATTAAGTACTTACTTTCCCTCGCACTTAATTATAACATTTACTAGCTGCCTTGTAAGCACATAAAATAAGCATTTTCGGTGGTCATATGAACTACTCAAAGAAAGAAACTCTACTAATATAATATATAGACAACATTAGTATGTCTTGATTTTAGGCCAAAGATATGAAGTGTAGATCACCTATTGCAAATCTTGCATGAACCTCCTTATTGCATTAGCATGCATGTGCATGGGCACAATGCACACTCCCTACTAGTTTTAAGTGATAGATCCAAGACAACAACAAAACATATCACTTTACCTTTCAAACATCAATTTTAACTAGAGGCTCCCATTTATGATTACCCCCACTAATTTAAATTCCAATACTCTATCTTGATTATGCTAATTTCTCTACCTTCGGATTGTTAAAGCCTTCCTCCAAACCTCCAATTCAGATTAACCCCTCGCTAATCTCACAAACCAACACCACATCATTGACAACAACACATATGATATACCAAGGGACCTCCTTATGGATACCAGCAGTTAAGTCATCTATAACGGATGTCAAAAACAAAGTACTTAATGTGGATCCTTGATGGGAACACATTGCTAATAGGAACGCATCTATCATAACCAAAAGCCATTCTCAATCTTGTAACAGCAGCCTCACAAATGTCTTAAGTCATGTCTATATATCTTCTCAGAACCCCTTTCATACTTGCCATCCACCACATAACTTCCTCAAGTACCCTATCTATAGCATGTCTTCTTCCTTTTTTTTCCTCAATAAAAACATAGTCACCACATAACTTCCCCACGTACCTTATCTATAACATGTTTTCTTCTTTGTTTTCCTTGATAAAAACATTCTCATCTTTCATTTCTGTTTCCATAGCTTTCTTATGGTTGGTGGTTGGGCTTAACTACTTAAGGTAATTTTATCATTAAAAACTGCTCGAGTAAAATAGCTATTTTTGAAGTGCTGTTTGAAGAACTATCTCGATCCAAGAAAATGCATAGTATCCTCAGGTTTCCAGTTTGAATAATTTGGCCATGAGTAAGTGATCCAGGCCGTCGATTTATGTGCCCCCACCATGGATGGGCCATGCACCAAAAAGCATCCCGAGCTAAAAGAACTTAGCCATCCGATCATTGGCCAACCTTTTTGCTGAATATTAGCCATCGCCGTATTCATTCTTAACCGCCTAGTTTGTGGCCACCAATCAGAGATGAACTTTGTCCAACGGAGAAGCTTCCTGGACCAGATCCATGTTGAAGCCATCGGATCAACAATCACAGACCCATGGGCCCCACTCCTGCGAACTCAACGCCCGAGCATGTCCAAGGGACGAAGATCATACAATTCATCAGATAGAGAAAGACACAAGGATAAGGTCCAGATCTACAAAAATCCAAACCCTAGATCACAAATTTTCAAAAAAAACAGACCCGATTCATCAAGAAAGCGAGAAAATACAATCTCGAAGAATTTGAAAGAAAGCGAAGAGAAGCCTAGCTTACAGAGACTGGACGACGAATCAGGCGAGCGATCTTCGTTGCCATTTATGAGATCCACTTCTATCGATCCAAGTGACTTCAAGATTGAATGAAAAACCCTAGAATAGAGAGAAAACTACGGAGGAAGAAGGTTCGAGAAGAATATAAAAAGGGACGCGGCTGTAGCAGCGAGTTTTTTGGAAGATGATTTTTTTTTTGCAAGATCTTGGAAGCTACGTGGGGCCCACTTTAATGTTTGTGAGAAATCAACCCCGTCCATCCGTTTTTCCAGATAATTTTAGGTTATGAGCCCCAAAATAGACAGATCCAAAAATAAATTGGGCCGCACAGAAGGAAACAGTGAGGATAGAACGTCCACACCGTTTAAACAATCGTGGGGCCACAAGTTCTAGGTCAGCCAAAAATTTCCTTGTTTTCAGTCCCTAATTAAATGTTGAACGGTACGGATGGCATAGAGACATCAACGGTGGACCAGAAAGGTTATAACGGTAAACACTTCTCTATCCAAAATTTCTTTCCGTACAACCCACTTGAGTTTTGGATCCACGGTCAGAATGTGATTTGAAACATGAACGGGTGGATTTCTCACAAACAAAATGGGTGGTATTCTTAGAAAGTACCTAAGTCACACTCACGTAGATAAGCAGAAAATTTTGGTAGACTTTAGGTAATTTTTTAACTGTGGCCATTTAATAACCCTTGGTGTGTGGTTTCCTTTGAGAATTCGATCTGCCTCATTTTTATTTTTTTTAATTTACCAAAAAAGTTGAAAAATGTACATTGAACGAAAAATATACATCATAAAGGGGAGTTTTCTGCTGAGGATCAGTACCGAGGTTAGTACTGGCGGTGTAGCTACTGAATATGAGCCCCAACCGAGAATGCTCTGGCTGGGTATGATGCTTGATAAGCAGGCACTTAGAAATGTTATACGTGGTATATACAAACTCAAACTTTACCGAATCAACGTCCCTGTAGTTACAGTCAAATGAGATGGGTAGAAAAATCCTAACCTTTCATTCAAACACGATTGTTCATTGATATAAGACAGTTGACTGTTTTTCATTTTTAACTGTCCAAAAAATGTCAAACAATTTTATAGTCATCTAGTCAGATAACAGTGATTTGTAGCTCATACAACATACAAAATATTATGCATAATTTGAACGGTTTATTTTTATGTTATTTTATTCCACGTATCCAATTTGTGGTGCCTGTGTATCATCGTAACACACTGTCAGCGTATCGAGCTTTTCTCCAAGGGAAAACCAGTGCGACGACTTTCTAGATGGTGAGAGAGCGTTTGGCAAGTGATAGAAAAGAATGA
This sequence comes from Magnolia changhungtana, assembly GCA_030180095.1. Taxonomy (NCBI): domain Eukaryota; kingdom Viridiplantae; phylum Streptophyta; class Magnoliopsida; order Magnoliales; family Magnoliaceae; genus Magnolia; species Magnolia changhungtana. Next base: position 6,714,239 of record JASAUF010000633.1, read on the forward strand.
AAAATGCCAAGTTGGTGGAACTCGCACGCAGAGCCGTGTGTAAGATCTAAGCTGTTCAATCAGGCATATCTTAACTGTTAAACCACCTAACGAAAAATTCAGGCTGATCTGGTCCTTTCATGGGCCACATTTGGAATTTGAATCTGGACCATTAGAAAACTCATCTAGCCCTTCATTTTCGCAACATAGCATCTAAAGAGTATGGCCAGCATGACGAGCGGAAGGGATGTCTAACACGTATGCCATATTCTAGCCATGTGAAAGGCGGGTACCAAAAACGTATACTCGATCGAGAGCATTCCGCAGGGATTTTTTGAGAAAATTAATGCTATTCTCAGACTACCCTTGTCTTTTATCAACAAACACAAACGCGCGCCGCATTTAGCTACGTAGCATGTTTTTACGAGATCAAGACCGTTCATATGGTTTTCCATATTGAAATTTTATAAACTAAGGTCCGTTAAATTCATTCACCAGTAGTAAACGTTAAGGGAAGAAATGATGTAAACACAATAACCAACGGCGTACATTTGGAAAATGTTTTATACCCACAAGATCAGTGGGTCGGCATGATTTTTACCAGAGAAATACTGAGAGGATTGATTTATGAGAACCTAAGTCTTCACATCGGTTTAAACTTCGTACGTGCTGCGTTTGTGTTTGACGCTTGAAAATGGAGCGTTCGCCATTGCTCTCATTATTATTTTTAAGAGAATTCTCGGTCCAGAAAGGTGGCGGCTTTTTGGACGCAGAGAGCTCGTCTTTCAACAGTTGGATGGTGTTTAAAGAAGGGGAGTTCTTTGGTCCTCTGACCGCTTTTGAAGCTTGATACACAGGCGCTTAGGAATGGTACACATGGCATGTATATCACATTGAATCAACTAAATTTCTGAAACCCCTGTCGTTAAGTCACATTCCCGAAACTCAGAAGATCAGTTGAACAATCCTAGCCACTGAGTGGTGGGCACTCGTTTGTTGAACGATGGGATGCTCTTCATCGTAACCGTCTAATAAATGTCCACCAATCTAATATTCAGATAATTAACTGAAGCTAGTTTTTGGGCCATGATGCATCTAAATGGTATATATAATTTGGACGGTTTCATTTTTATTATTTGTATGGCACGCTAATACAATTTTTAAGTTAAGTGCCTGCGTATCATTCATCGTACTCTGCCAGAGCATCAAAGTTTTTCTAGAAGAACTCCAGCTATGCAACAAGGTGCGCGGCGCACATTACGAGTGATTCCCGGTTAGCACGTACTATATGGCATATTTGTACAAGATCCAAGCCGTCCATCAGGTGGACCCACTCTTTAATATCCCATTCAGAAATAAGACTGGACCTTTCTAAGGAGATGGCCACATATACCCAAGATAAATTCAAAACTTAAATAATTTCAGTAATGGTCTGATTTTTAATAAACATGTGTGGTCGCCAAACTAAGGAAGCACCCTAAAGTATCTTCATGGAGGGCTCACAAGGTAAACGGATTGGATTTTTTCACACGTGAGCCCGTATGGCAACTGAAGGCTATTGGTTGAGAAGTCCGGTTCTCAGTTATTACAAATCACGTTAGGACAGGTCATGGACGCAAGCGTCCAGGACTCACGCCGCCTGTCCAGTCTGAAAAGGAAGTGGATTACCTGGCTGGTGTGGGTACGTGTCGTGCGAAGACGAGCGCTGACGCTCCTCGAGCTCCGACTTGTACGAACGGTTCAAAGGAGATCAAAGTTGCATGGACCCCACAATGGTGTATTTATTATATCCACACGGTTCATCTATTTTCAGATATTATTTTAGAGAATCATTCCAAAAATGAATGATATTAAAATCTCAAATGGACCACACCACAAATGGAAGTGGGATAACGATTGTCACCGTTAAAACACTTGTAGGGCTACATAACGTTTATTTTCCATCCAATCTGCTCATAAGGTCACAAATAACTAAATGAATGAATAGGGAAAACAAATATCATATTGATCCAAAACTTCCGTTACCCCCAAAAGGGTTTCAATGGTAGATGTTCAATCCCCCACTGCCTTTTTCAGTGTGGTCCACTTGATCTTTGGATCTATCTTATTTTTGGTATCAAGCTTTAATAAGAGCTCTTTAAATGGTTGGACGGTTTAGATATAACATATACCTCATGATGGGATCCATAGAACTTGATGACGTCAACCCACATCCAGGTCGGTTGTGTGTGGTAACGCAAGTGTACAAGGCCACGCCGACTCTGATCAAGGGCTCAGTTCATCCACGGATGAGAAACTTAATTTTTTAAACAATTATTTTAAATTACTTTTTATAATTATTTATGTAAATTTAATTTTTAATAAACATCTATGATAAACTTATACAAGAAAAACAAAAGACCTATTAAAGTGAACAAGAAAGGGAGAGATTCTAAGAGTGCATGAAACATGATACGCGGTCAATATCATCTAACCTTTTTAGAGACCAATGTCATATTATCACCTATCCTTTCTAGAGACCAAAACGTACAACATCGAATTTTACAGGGTTATCATATTGTGTATAGAGCCCAAATCCTCTATTTGTAAGGAACAAGAATTTTATATTATGTGAATGTCATTGGTGATAATGTGGTTCAATCATATTAAATAAAAATAAAATAAAATACAAAAACAGGAATTTAATGTCCGTGTCAAACAGAGGATCTGGATTCTTATGTATGAGATCTACTGTGTTCATTGAGCGTCCTATTGTTGAGTTAGCCGCATCTTAGTTGGAAAATCTCTCTCTCTCCACGTGCATACGTATATATACACCGTGTGAAGCTTAGTTTTCTTAAGGCCTTTCAGGCTTTCACTCACTTTTTTTTTTGTGGCGTCTATAAAAGAAGAACATATGTAAAGTGATGGTAGTTTTCTAGAAAATTTGAAGGTTAAAAACATTTCGTGTAGTGGAAAAGTGAGAATGAGAGATAAATCTTATAATTCTATTTCTTTTATTTATTGTTGATGTCAAAATCTGGAACACCTTCCACTCAATGCTACGAGCCTCGAACGGATCCTGGTCATGCACAAAAAGGTGAGCAAAGGAGACCTTGGCTTAAACAGGGGACCCTCTGATGCCTAAGTCAAGCTAGGGAATCTGGATCTAAGTCGTGTAATGTAGAGAGATAGTGCAAGATATTACGTACCTGTTGCAATGAGGTCCCCTGGTATTTATACATGTGGGTAGAGCGGATCGTGTCCGTTAATATCGGCATGATCTACTCAATCAAGCGGATATTGTAATCGTGGAAATACTCCACAATTTTTGGATCGTGTAGCACATCATATCTTAATGGAGCATATCTCTAGGCGTGATCTTCGGTCACGTCCACATTCGGACTGGTTTTCCAGCTCAATACTCGAAGTATATCTTCTTATGGGCTCGGACCTCGTCCTATCCAAGTCTGCGGCTAAGTAACTTATTAGATGAAGACGAGGACGAGAGCTCGACTCGGTTAACCTTCTTCGGATGAGAACAAGGGCGAGAACAAAAGCTCGACTCAGCCAACTTTCTTCGGATGAAGATGAGGATGAGAACGAGGACGAGCACAAGCCCTTGGCTCGACGAACCTCCTTCGGAAGAAGATGAGGATGAGGACGAGGACGAGTCCTTAGCTCGACCAACCTCCTTCGGATGAAGATGAGGATGAGGATTAGGATGAGCGCTTAGCTTGGCCAACCTTCTTCAGATGAAGATTAGGATGAGGACGAGGACGAGCCCTTAGCTCGACCAACCTCCTTCGGATGAAGATGGGGATGAGGACGAGGACGAGCCCTTGGCTCCGCCAACCTTCTTCGGATGAAGATGAGGATGAGGACGAGTGCTCGTCTTGCCCGACCTAGGGTCGTAGTCTAAAAGTCTGTTTGCACTCAACATGATGTTCTCCTTCTGAGGCCCTATTAATTGGGTTGGATGGCTCGGGGCCGACCCTGTTTGACCCTATCTAAGTTTCCCCATAACATTTATAATGAAGAATAGAGCTCTATGTTTCTAAAAAATCAACTTAGCTATATTGCTAAACCACATAATTTTTCATTTCTCGTTTTCTATTCTATTTTGTTTATTTTATTTTATTGTTATGTATAGCTTGTATCAAAATATGTGGGTGGTTTTCTACATTAATTAAAATAAGATCTTTGGTTTGATTTTTTTAGTTTGTGATTTTTTGTTTATGCACTTTCAAAGAGTGATCAATTGGGTATTAAACTTTAAGTTAGAGAAGTTTAATAGAAAAAAATAATAATCTTAACCTATGGCAGGTTAGGGTATGTGACTTATTTATTCAATAAGACTTATACAAGGCGTTAAAATGAATATTGAAGAATATGTCGTTAACTGACGACGAGTGGAAAGATTTAGACTTGAGGGCCATGAGTACAATATGCTCGTGTCTTACATAATGGATTAAGTGTTTGGTAATGTCATATATAAGAATTGTATAGAAAGTTATGAAAAAAGTTAAAAGATTTGTTTATTGTTCAAATTAGTATCTCCAATCTATGCCGAAGCAAGGGATTTCGATCAATCGACAATCTAATTCGATCGATCGATAATACCCCGAATATATGAGTTTGCTCACTAGACAGTTTTTTGTAGTTTCGATTGATTAAAAAAAAATCGAAAAAATCTAAATAACTCCCTAGAAACTTTTGAGCATGTTCGATTGATCGAACATGGAGACTCGATCAATTGAGAGTTGATCGATCGTTGTCGATCGATCGATGTTTAGATCGATGACACACACAATTTTGCATAAATGCATGATTTGTTTCCTATTCCATTTCTAATATTATATATGTGTGTGTAATTCGATATTAGAGTAATCTTAAGTGAACAATGACTTATTCTAAATGAGAGTTGGAGTTTTGAAAAAGGTTTTCATATCTGTATGCCAATTTTATCTCTTGTAATCCGTTTTCATAGTGGATTGTTTGTCATTTTGTGTTGTGATTTTTTTTTCCCATAATGGTTTTTCCAAGTAAAATTGTGTGTTCTATGGATTGCTTTGTTTATGTTTATCTTTTGTTTATGTGATTTGAATTTAGAGTTTACTTCCACAGCTCCCAACAAATGCTATCAGAGTCGTACATTAGGATTCGAGTTTGAATATGAGACATGACAATGAAGGGATTAAACGAGAAGTATGAGATAGACAAGTTCACTGGAAAAAATAACTTTGAACTATGGAAGGTGAAGATGAGAGGCATTCTAGTTCAACAAGGATTGCAATAGGCACTCCTTGGTATAATGAAGTGTCTTACGACTATAAGAGATGAACAGTGGGAAGAACTAGATCAGATGACAATTACCTCAATCAATTTATGTTTGGCGGATGACATCATTTATAATGTCCTTGATCAGAATATTACCGCAGGACTTTAGACGAAGTTATAAAGCTTGTACATGACGAAAAATATCTCAAATTCTCTATATTTAAAAAAGTAATTTTATAATCTAGATATGGTGGAAGGGTTATATCTTAATAAACATATTAATGCATTCAATCCATTACTCTACAAGTCGACAAGTGTGGAGGTGAAGATCGATGAAGAAGACTAAACTCTAATCCTATTAAATTCTCTTTCAGAGTTGTACAATAGTTTCATGGACACTATGTGCCACGATAGAGAGATCATCGACATTAAATTACCATCTCAACCCTTCATTTAAAGCAGTTGAGAAAGAAGGGAAATGGCAGGGGTTCCTTTACAAAATACGTTGGTTGCTAGGGGAAGAGCTTCCAAGCAGGAGAAGGGAAATTCACAAGTTAGGTCCAAGTCGAAAGGCAAAGGAAAGATGAAATGTTAGAATGTGAGCATATAAAGAAGGATTGTCAGAACCTCAAAGCTCAAAAGGGAGATATATCAGATGACTCACCGATGGATGCCAACGCAACAGAATCTAGTGAGGAGGTGGGTGGTTGTGACGTACTGACCGTATTCAAATCCGAGTATCTTAGCAATGAATAGATTTTGAATTCAGAAGCTTCAAACCACATCACCTCTTATCGGAATTGGTTCACCATTTACAACGAGTATGATAATGGCCGGGTGTTTATGGGCAATGAAATTACCTTTGAGGTGGTTATTATTGGATTAGTGTGCATCAAAATGTTTGATGGGATAGAGCGTATTTTAACAGATGTTAGACACGTTCCTGATCTAATGAAGAATCTAATATCTTTGGGGTCTCTCGAGGCACTTAGGTGCAAGTTCACTAGGTTTAATCACGTCCTAAAAGTTTTCAAATGGGTACTTATGAAAGCATTGTGGAATGGTAACCTTTACAAGATGATCGAGAATACCAAAACAGGTGTAGCTGCAAGGTCTATAACAAAGTCCACATTGGCACATTTGTGGCATGTGCGCCTAAGCCACATGACATGAGCGAGCGTTGTATGAAAGTATTTTTTTTAAAAAAATCATTGTTTGATTTGTTCATTTAAAAGCGTTGATTTGAATATATGTGAGCATTGCATATATGTTAAATAATCAAGGTTGTCTTTTAAGCCTGGAAAACATGTAAGTAAAGACGTGCTTAATTATGTTCATTCAGATATATGGGGGTCATTTGATGAGGGTCAAATATTGTATATTAGACCCCAGTTACCACCTAAATTTACGAACATGATATTGCTTAACGGTCTATTTTAATCGGGTTTGTGGTGCAAGGTGAAGTTAGGAGCTTGGACCAAAAAAGATACTAAAAGCAGGGATTTAACGCTCAGGAATCACCAAGGCAATGAACGAGATCCCAAGGGACCAAGATCGATGGATTTACACGCCAATGATCCGAGAAAATCGTGAAATTGAAGTTCAAGTGGCCTGAAAGACGTCCAGAATGCAAGATCATAAGGTTCTCACCATCCGTTTAGCTCGAAACTTCATATATGGCTCGAGGACCATAAATTAACCATACACGTCAAATTTCAGCCATTAGATCCATGTTGAAGTGGCCCAACGGACAGATCAGCCCATAAATCAATGAATTGGGGCCTACCTACTATCTGGATATGCTTCAACTTCGATCCCCACGGTTGAAAAGAGATGGAGAATAAGATGGACGACACAGATTTCTCACAAGCATCACAGTGGACTGTGAATGAACAATGCATGTACATGGTGAACACACAGTGGCTGTGCACCGGACGGTCAGCCCGGTCAAAGATGGGTTGACCCGTCTCTCTTGCGTAAAACATCCAGGGGACGGATTGACGTCCGCCGTTTTTGAGCTGTGTGGCCCACCCATCATTCAATTGAAAGATCAGATCCGTCCATTTGATCTGTAGGATGGCCAAGACCAGTGCCTAGGTGTCGGTTTTACCCCATGCAAGCTATCGAAAGATCCTGACCGTTGAACGCCATATGGACGGCTGAAGGAAGATCTCATGGGTCACCAAATTTTGGATCCAAAACCATCCCTTCCCGAATGGTTCTTCGAGGGGACTTCAACGGATGGCGTGGATATGCTTCAACTTCGGTCCCCACGGTTGAAAAGAGATGGAGAACAAGATGGACGGCACGGATTTCTCACAAGCATCACAGTGGACCGTGAATGAACAGTGTGTGTACATGGTGTACACGCACTGGTTGTGCACCAGACGGTCAGCCCGGTCAAAGACGGGCTGACCCGTCTCTCTTGCGTAAAACGTCCAGCGGACGGATTGACGTTTGCCAGTTTTGAGTTGTGTGGCCCACCCATCATTCAATTGAAAGATCAGATCCGTCCATTCGATCTATAGGATGGCCAAGACCGGTGCCTAGGTGTCAGTTTTACCCCATGCAAGCTATCGGAAGATCCTGACCGTTGAACGCCATATGGACGACTGAAGGAAGATCTCATGGGTCACCACGTTTTGGATCCAAAACCATCCTTTCCCGAATGGTTCTTTGAGGGGACTTCAACGGATGGTGTGGATCTTGCACCTGGCACCAAGAAGTGGGCCTTACCGACCTCAACGTAAGACGCTGCGATGGCTCTGTTCTGCAACAGAGGTCGCAGTTGATCTTTGTGGGCCACCATCAGGGCCCATCGGTCCAATCGGGACCGTCCATCAGGAGCCCATGGGTCCTATCTCCCTCACCTAGGTGGTGTAACTGCAGAAGATAGCGTTAATCGGATCTCGATCGTCCAATCGGAAGACTGACGGTGAATCAAATTAATTTGTGGGCTACCATGAATCTGATCCAAAACCAATCAGGTTCCACTGGTTTTTCGAGGGGAAACCAATGGACAACATGAATTTCTTCGACAAGTCCGACTATGGGCCCCACCAAACAATGAGCGTAAGCTCTGTTACGCACTTTACCATGCGTAAAACTCCCGCACCATTTTCTGTTGTGCATAAAGGTTACGCACGTGGGCACTCAGCCGACCTCTAGCAATCAATAAAAAAGAAGACGAGAGAGAGAGAGAAAAGAGATCATCCAAGTTTTGGGACGTGCTTGCACAAGATAGAGTAGTTAGAGTTTGGTTTCTTTTATTTTTATTTGTTTTTCTTTTTTAAGAGTTAGCCACATCATGACGGGCTAAACCTCTTAGCTAGGGCTAAGAGGTGAAGCTTGTGGCGTGATGGGAAGACTTTACGGTTTTGATTCATGTTGAACTTGTTATTGATTGGTTTGATTTTAAGGAAGGCTTTAGTTTTTAATGGTTTATTGTGACTGATATTACAGTAGATCTGCGATGACTTGAGTATTTCCTTTTCATTATTCTAATTATGCGGTTAGGAAGCTCTGTTGTTCACCATCGTCTCCTGGGCATGGTTGGATGACGGAACTCTTCCCAACATTCATACATCTCTCTGATTGGTTGTGGATTAGTTTAATTTTGTTGTTTACTTTGTCTCATGGGCATGGTTCTGTGATGGAATCCACTCTAATTTACATCCGTCTTATCTCTTGAAAACTATATCAAAAGAAGTTCAGATTTGATTTTCATGGTATATCTTCCAACTGGATGAAGATGGGACTCGAAGTTCAGTTGAGATCATGAATCAAGTGTAAATCTCCCTGATCTCTACAAGTGGATCCTTGGCACCCTAGTTTCCTACCTTTGAATTTCCATAAGTTTTAGTTAAATAAATTCACCATTATTCCCTTATATTCACTCGATTTAGATTTCATTTTAGTCTTGTTTTAGTTCTGGTTACTTTCATATTATGTACAGGTTTCAGTCCCTGTGGATTCGACCTCGGTCTTACTGAGATTATTACTACATCACAACCCTATAGTTGGGGAGTGAACATCGTTACCTGTGGGTTTTTTTCAATGGATTGTCATTCTTTGTCCCATTCATTGACGATTTCTCCAGAAATGTGTGGGTTTATTTTTCTGAAAAATAAATTTGATGTTTTTGCCATTTTCAAAATGTGGAAGGCGATAGTAGAAAAAACAATCAACGTGAAAGTTGAAAGTGTTGAGGGTGGAAATGGTGGAGAATTCACTTATAGGAAATTCAATCAATTTTGCAAAGATGGGGGATAGTTAGGCATAATACAGTAAAGCATACAAAAGAGCAGAATGGTGTGGGGGAATGAATGAATCGGATTCTCTTGGAAACAGCTTGAAGCATGTTGAGTGATGCTGCATCGGGCAATGAGGTATGGACTAAAGTCATTAATATGGCTTGTTATTTAGTGAATCAGTCCCCATCTCCGTCCATAGATTAAAAATTTTCAGAAGAAGTGTGGAGTGGTCATGATGTAGACTACTCAAGGCTATGAGTATTTGATTACAATGCTTACTCTAATGTACCAACATTTGAGAAGGATAAACTAGACTAAAGGACGAAGAAGTGTACATTTGGTAGCTATGGTAATGGTGTAAAGTGATGTAGAGCGGGTCGCATACACTTTCATGTCTAAGATGGACCAGAGAAGGCCCTATCAGAGGCGGAAGCCATCAAGACCGTAAGAACCTTAAAACAGGCATATCTCGCAAACCGAAATGAGTTACTCGACGTACCATATATGATTTTGGGGTAAGACGAGCTACTTTATCCAACCAACCTAGCAATGTCGGGTTGTCCAAGCTGAATTTGCGAGATTCCATCATATCGACGGCCGAATTCCATGTTTAGTTCCATTTTTACTATAAATAGTAAGTTTTAGTTTGATTATAACTCTTCATCCATTGGGCTTTAAGAGTTGTTTCCAACATGAAAAGTGCTTAGAATAATTAGGGAAATAATGTGGTTAAGCCACATAGGACACTTACTATAAAAGTAAATTTACTATTTATAGTAAGTTACAAATTTTAGAGAGTTTTAGTTATAATTTGCTTCTAATTTCTCTCTTATTGCTTAGTATCCCTATTTAAAGGGTTGTGAACTCATTTTTAGGAATTCATCAGTCAAATTTTGAATTTATTAAAATCTATTTCTAATTTCTTGCTCTCTTTCCTTGTGAATTCGAGAAGTCTCTGTGAGGAGTCCAGAGAAGCTCCAGAGAAGCTCCGTGGATTCGGAGTAGTTATCCTTGAGGAAGACGGTGATCAACCTCATCATATTCATCCCTGCGTCATAAAGGGATACATGTTATATGATTAAGGCACACAAAAAATCACAATGAGCCATGACGTCGAGTCTGATGAGAATTCCTTGTTCCGTAAGGATGAACATCAGGAAACAAAAAAATCAACAGTGATTGATATTGAAATTAACAAGGGCGAGATACTGGTAAAAGTCGAGCCGCAAGAAGAGCGACCACCTGTGAGGAGAAACCCACTAAGATATCACAGATTACCGGTGAGATACATAGATAACTCAAATGTTTCATTCGCTCTCATTACGGATGAGGGGGATTCGTCTACCTTCTGGGAAGCATTGGAAGACATAAATGCTAAGAATTGGATAACAGCGATGCAGGATGAGATGGATTCTTTATACGAGAATGAGACGTGGTAGTTGGTGAAGCTTCTCATTGGAAAAAAAAAGTAATCTAATGTAAATGGATTTACAGAAAAAAATAGGATAGGTAAAATGCCAAACTGGTAGCGAAGGGTTACGTACAAAAGGATGGTGTCGACTTTAGCGAAAATTTCACTCCTATGGTCAAGCATGTATCTATCAGTTTTGTGTTGATGTTAGTTATCCAATACAATATAGAATTAGAACAAATGGATGTGAAGACTGCTTTCATACATTGGGAACTGAAAGAACAGATCTACATGAAGCAACCAAAAGAATTCGAGACATAAGGGTTAGATAATAAAGTTGCAGGTTGAGGAGATTGTTTTACGACCTAAAATATTTGCCTAAACAGTGATATAAAAGATTTGATTCTTTTAGGGCCTGTTTGATTTTACAATATAGTAGTGAAATGGACGTAATTACCCCTGTCAATGACTTTACCGTCGTTTGAATTTTAAAGTTGGATTTACTGCGGGATATCTTCCAATACACGGTACGAAGTGATCTCTTCCGATCTTGCAGACGAAAGGAAATCACACTTGTAAGCGATTGGCGCACGCTTTCTTAACCACCGGGTGTGGTATTCTAAAGCACCGCATGGGGTCCACCGTGATCAACATGGGACATCCATACCTTCCATCCATTTTATCGACTGATTTAATGAGTTGACCCCGGATGGTTTGGCTGTCCACAGCTGGGTCTATCATAATATCAATGGTGGCAGTGGATTATAATAGTCTTCTCTATGATACTATCGGACTTAGTACACTAGGAAGCCTCATTTTTTGGTTAAACGCCTTAATCGTTATTACGGAACAACTGGTCAGCGTGGATTGTGCTAAAAACATGTTTGGTGGGCCCAACTGAGATCACATGGTCTTTGTTCTATGTTACATTACTAGACGCACGACCCCTGACAAATCGCCGTCTATAGATGTTTTAAGCCATCATAACACCTATGACAAGAGATGGATGGCTTGAAAATACTGAGTGTTCCACATGACTAGCCTGATTTTAATACATGCAACAGGCAATTTCTGGTAGGTTATAAAAACTTCTGCTTCAGCGTTTGAACAATCCGCTTTCCCTCCGTTAGTTTCTAGCAGGTGATAATTCTTTTTCTTTTTTAAGCTACTGGATAACTATGGCTTATGATATCGTCTTCTTCTTTTTGAATTTCGAATGCCCCATATTTATATTTTTTTCATTTGAACAGGTGGATTGAATTGCAGTTTCCTACAGTTCGTCATCTTCTTAGCAGGTCAGAAATGTTTTTTGCTTTATTGTGAATCTAAAAACCGTGGTGTTAGAGGGACATCCTGGCAGTCCTGCCGTGATGTCGGCGTTATTATCCACACCATCCATTCGGTCGAAAATATAAATTTTGTCATCTATCCCAAAGATATAAACCTAGCCAGAGAGGGACATCCTAGCCCACCTCTTCCGTCATTTTCTGTGGTGGGGTCCACTAAAGAGTTTTATCTGCCTCATTTTGTGTAGGACCAGCAGAGATGTCCATTACAAATCCACTCCGTTCATCTGTTATGAAAGATCGACAGTATTCTAAAATTTATCTAAAACGCATGTGGACCATAGGGTATTGAATCCCTGGGATTAAATAAGTTTTGTATCATGATGATATTTGTTTCTACAAGTTCTCTGAGTGGTAATAAACATATACATGGTTTGGATTAAAGTTTTAATGGTGGACATTTCTTTTCCCACTGTTTCTATTTCGAATTGTAGCCACCTGAGTTTTGGGTTTTGGATCTACCTGAATTTTTAAAATACTATCCTATTGTAATTTTTCGAAACAGATGGATGGGGTGGATTTGTCATAGATCCTTCTGTGGACCCCACAGCTCTCGGCACAGGTGTGACACCCCGTTACCGTGGTCACATGTGGGCGGGGGTTGGCAGGCTACTGTGCACATAGTGAATGTGAAACTTTGTCCCACATCGAAAGTGTCGTCTGAAATTGTGGTGGTTATATGTGGAGTTGTCACCCTATACTGTATGAGGCCTTTTGGGAAAAACCCAGAGAACAAAACTGTGCGGGCTGTGCCCAGAGCGGACAATATCATACAGTGTGGGCGTGGGCTATTACAAATGGTATCAGAGCCGAGGATGGCTCTGCCCTCAGTGGGGGATATTGTGACGCCCCATCACTATGGTCACATGTGGGAGGGCCCCAAGGTGGCTGACAAGCTACCGTGTGGTCACACCATCCATTTTAAAAATATAAGCTATTTTGTGCACACAGTGAAGGTGAAACTTTGTCCCACATCAGAAGTGTCGTCTGAAGTTATGGTGGTTATATATGGAGTTGCCACCCTATACTGTACGAGGCCTTTTGGGGAAAACTCTGAGAACAAAACCGTACGGGCTGTGCCCAGAACGGACAATATCATACAATGTGGGCGTGAGATGTTACAACAGGTATATCTATGTGGGGCCCACCTCAATGTATGTATTCTATCCAACTCGTTGATCTTCGTTAATAAAATTTTCATCTAAGATCCCAAAAGAATTGGCCCGTCCACAGCTCCAATGGAGCAGAAAGTGGGGATTGAACGTCCACCATTATTGGAGAATATGGCTGCTCCGAGCACAGCATGACTGCCGTAGTAGCGAAACTGGCTACTGAAGTGAGGTCAGGTTGCAAGTTATGTGGGTCCCACCATGATGTATATATTATATCCACACCATCCATCCATTTGGATATATCATTTTACTGCATGATTCAAAGAATGAGGTAGATCCAAAGCTATAGTGGACCACGCCAAAGAAAAAAGAAGAGAGAGTGACAACCTCCGAACCGTGAATCTGTGGAAATTAAATTGCGTACTGAGTTACTCAGTACGCTTTTATCATACTCAGTAAACTCAGTTGGGCCCACCGTGAATGTATGTGGTTTATCCACATCGTCCATCCATTTTTCCTTCTAATTGTAGTGGTTGATCCAAAAATTTTAAGTAAATCCAAAGGTTGAGAAGACCATACCACCGAAAATAGTGTGGAATAATGATATCCACTGTTGAAACTCAGTTGGGACCTACAGTAATGTTTATTTGTACATCCAACCTGTTATTAAGATCATGAAGACATGGATGAAGAGAAAACGCAAACATCAGCAAGATCCAAAACTTCTGTGGCCTCCATGAATCAATACACGGTAGAGGTTTAATCACACTGTTTCCCGTGGTGTGGTCCAGTTGAGATTTGGATATGCTTCCATTTTGGAATTAAAACTTAAAATTATAAGTTAAAATATATTAATGGAGTGGATAAAATAAATAACTCCCCGTGGACCCCGCAAGGTCTACTCAGTACGCTAATCCGCTTCATTATCTGTGGGCCCTATATGAAAATGGTATTTCATGAGAAAATCGCAATCGTAGTTGAACATTGGACTTATGTTATGATTTCTAATAGATACAATGGACGGTTAAAATATTCTAACCGAAGGATATTCTCCAAGTGGAGAAGGTTTGGTTCCTCCAAGCTCGCCACAGGTCAAGTTAAAACCGCGACCTAAAAAATCGGATCTTAGTCTGGACCAGCATTCGATACAGGTGGCCCCGCCTTTTAGAGATCTAGACCGTTCATTAGTTAGTTCCCAACATGGCTAGACCGTTCCCAGAAAAGTATACCGCAGCAGAAGATCCAACCTTTTGACAGGTAAGCAGATGGATGGAAGCAGGATATAACCAACTGTCCCAAAATAATGTTTACTTTTTATCTGCGCCATCCATCCATTTTGGATCATTATTTTAGAGGCTCATCCCAAAAAATGTGACAGATCCAAATCTGATGTGGACCACACCACATGTGATTTAGTGTTGATTAAACGCTCATTATTGAAACTTCCTAGGGTCCACTGTCATGTTTATTATACATCCAACATGTTGATAAGGTCACACAGACCTGCATTTAATTTACATGTACAAGAAGGAACCCAAGTCCTCGATTTTCGGGGATGATGTTGTGTAGATACTACAATCTCCGGACAATGGATCCAAGCGAATAAACAGAAGAGGAGATGAATATGTTTACAATTATATTTGTATCTTCGTCAGCAGCTATGGCAGTTGGAGAATATTATTGCAACTATTTATTTCGGAATCTACCAAGGCGTGCGGATAACGAACGAGCTTGTATCATCAACGGAATAATTAGGGCTACAGACAACGACTGCATCTCCCAGTTGAGAATGCGAAGGACGACTTTTTTCAACCTATGTTCAATATTACATGATAATAATAAATTGAACGACGCGAAGCATGTAAGTATGGAAGAACAACTTGTGATGTTTCTCTATACTTTATGACATAATGTGCGTAACAGAGTCATTGGACATCAATTCATATGGTCCAGTGAAACGATGAGTTGTTATTTCAATTGGGTTGTAGATGCAATGGTGTCTTTATACCCTGTCTATGTACAACCACCCGGTCCAGAAACTCTCCCTGAGATTACCAGCAATCCAAATTGGAATAACTACTTTCAGGTTAGTAATTTATCACTTGATTTGCAATTTTGTCGTTGAAGCAATAATGTTTTTTCACGTTATAAATAATAATGATTTTTTTCATTATATGCACCCATAAGATTGTATCGGTGCTATAGATGGGACGCATATACCTGCCTTTATTCCTAGTAATGAGAGTGGCGTTCACCGTAATAGGGAAGAGATAAATTCTCAGAATGTAATGGCGGTTTGTGACTTCGATATGAAATTAGTTTATATGCTTGCGGGTTGGGAGGGATCTGCTTCAGATGCACGTGTCCTACAAAGTGCCCTGATCGATGAACATGATCGTTTTACCATATGTGAAGGGAAATATTACGTTGTGGATGCTAGGTATGCACATTCTCTCAAATTTCTTGCTCCATATCGAGGTGTACGTTACCATCTCAATGAATATCGTACTGGGCGTAATCCCGCCAATGCGAAAGAGCTGTTCAATTATCGCCATGCACAGCTCAGAAATGTTATTGAGCGTTGCTTTGAGGTATTAAAGTCTCGATTTCCCATTCTAAAAATGGCTCCATAATACCCAATAGTGACACAGGTTAAGATTGTGCTCGCTTGTTATGTCCTTCACAATTTTATCCGTTTGTCGAGGGATGACGAAATTGTGGATGCAGATGGTACATCAAGAGATGGTGATGTAGGATTGTCATCATCAACATTGGAGAATGCTGCTATCGATGACCTACGCAATGTGCTTAATGCTCCTCAGACACAGATCGAGGGATGCATGGATGACATTTCGTGACAACATTGCACAGAGGATATGGAACGATTATAGTACAGTGAGTCAAGAGGTATAAGTTATTTATGAATTTAGCTTTTTTGGAAGAAAATTAATGTCCTGAGGATTATTGTTTTCTTATGTCATATTACTCATTGTATATTTTGATCTTCACATTCACAGGCAATATTACAATGAATATTTTGGTCACTTTAGACCTTCAGGTGGATCTTTCTCATTTGGATTGCGCAATTTTTTTTTATTTTTTATTTTTAGATACTTGAAGATTCATCCTCATCAACTCCAATGAATGTGAGATCTCAACCGTCTACACCCACAAAGTGGACTACCGAATGTAATGTAGCAACAACACCAAGAAGGACACCAAAGAAGAATGAAGGAAAATCAGTAGATGAAGTGCATTCCCCTACCGGTATACTTCGCTGGACAGATGTCATGGACAACTGTCTTATCGATAGTCTAGTGGAGCAGGTTGCAAATGGGAAGAAGAGTGGGCATGGTTTTAAGAAGGAGACGTACAAATCATGTGTTGATAACATCAGAGAAGAGTTGGGGATCATTCTCATGTTGAAGAACGTCATTAACCACTTACGCACTGTGAAAAAATTATACTTTACAGTTCGGGATATGCGTAGTGCTAGTGGTTTCGGGTGGAATGATGGTTTGAAGGTGGTGGTCACAATGGATGATGTTTGGGTCGACTATATAAAGGTTCATAGACAATATTATTTTTCAAACTTTTAAATCAATTTCAATTGTTATTTAGGCTGACTACTTATCCTTAACTTGGTATTCAAAATTCTTGGTTTCTTAATAGTCACACTCGTACGCACAACATATTCGTGGTAAGCCGTGTTCAAGATATGATGACCTGGAGTACATCTTTGGAGACGATCGTGCCATTGGTAAAAGATTTACAACTGGAAATTATAATTTTGATAGGGGCTCTTTTGGTGGCCTAAGGAATCTGGATGATCCGATGACACAAATTGTGGACCTTAATTCCATATCAGTTGATCTTAGATCTGACGACTTTGGGGACAGTGGTCCAACTATCCATTGGGAGTGGGACAGTCATGAAGGCGCCAATATACCACATTCGACTCCACCTGCAAAGGGAAACAACTCCAACACTACAAACAGCAGTGCAAGCTCTAGGAAGAGGGCGAGGGCTACGCGTCCAACTGATGTGATTGGTCATGGTTTGACCGACATGGTTGAAGCTCTGTAATCGATTGTGACAAATATAACAAAGGGAAAGAATTTTGCAAGAATGACTATTATCATTCCAGAGTTGGAGCAGTTGGATGGACTGAACGGGCAAGAAGTACTTTCCACAACAAAACTACTTTCAAAGGAAGAAGAATATGGTGCTGCTTTCCTTAACCTACCTAATCATAAGAGGCTGGATTTTCTCCGGATGTTGATGATGTCCAGTCAGTGATACCCTCAGGCACTCGTACGACTTTCCTAACGAGTTGTTGTTAAATGCTCCACTGAAAACTATTTGATGCATGTTTTTAATTTTTTTTGGGACGATTTGACTTTATATTTTGATGGTATATTTTGGATTTTCGACACTTTACTATGATGGTTTAATATGTAATAGAGATAGTACTCTTATCTGTCTTTTGTGTTGCTTCACCTAGTATTTATGTTAGATTTTCACGATGCACAACATTTAATAGGTTGATCCTTTGCTATCACATGTTACATTTATTCCAAGTAGTATTTTAAATATATTCGTACAACACATCTAAATTGTACATTGAATTTCTCTAATGTCACTATTTAAGCCTCATTGAAATATAAATCTATTTTCTAAGGGAAGTTGCTTTTTTATGTTAGATGGGAACTGTGTATGTTGTATTTAGGGGAAGAAGACCTGATATTTACTTTACTTGGGAGGAATGTAATGCCGAGGTAGATGGGTTCCACCGGGCACTATTCAAATCGTACAAGTCGCAAGAATTGACGATCCGTGCATGGGAGGCATTTTGTGCAAAACTACAACATCCAGAGATGTCCAACCGAGAATTTTCTCCCTTGAGTGGTGATGATGATAGTGGGGTTATACATCAAATTTTGCATGGTCAGGAATTTCAAGTTAATTATATTAGCCGTCATAATACTTTATATAATGGAGCCTCAACTTCAAACCCCTCATCATTGAAGGTGGAGAGCACTTCGAACCAAGACGATGGTACTGCAATGCTGTTTCTACTAGGCGTATTGATTTTCATCATGGCTGTTCACCTCTTCTCTCTGAACCATTAAAGTTGTAGTGGTGGATGTCCAACACTACAGGACTTGTATGAAGTTGTTGGGGAACATGTTTTAATAGTCTTCTATAAGTTGTTTTTTTTTATTTGGAATTTCTTAAGTGGTAAATTGATATATTAGGAACTGATAGAGGCTCTGAGGAGCCACCTTGATGCTTGGTTTTTATCCACACCGTCCATCCATTTTTCCAAATCATTTTTAGGTAGAAAGACTAAAAAAGAGGGACATCTTAGGATAAAGTAGACCACACAATAGGAAGCAATTGGAAGTGTGATTGCGGGGTAATAACTTATTTTTATTGAAGTAAAAAAGAATATGGACGGTTCAAATCATCCTACCATCTCAGAATGTGGGCCAGTGGATGACAACACACGAAGGTTAATGAGTCGCGACATATGCAAAACTAACTCTTATTTCTCTCCAGTACCATTGCTTTCAGTGATCCAAACCGTTTATTTGAAAGATCCCAACCATTGGATGTTGTTAGCTAATGCTACATTGTCATGAGAGAAAATTCAATAACCCATATTCAACGGTGAGAAAGATAGAATATCTCATTTTTGGATTTTATAATATGCAGCTTTTTGACCATCCTTCATCAACAGCAGGGTCCATCTGATTGCTATATAACACTACCACGTGTACTGTGACAGGGTAGATCTACCATGTTCTGTTTGCACCGGGTCTATACCGTATCATCTCCTAGGAAGACATCGGGGAACCGAAGGTGACAGACGGAGCAAACGGCTACGTAAAAAAAAATAGTAATAAGAGAAAAATTCAGGTACTCTGAGAGACTACGGTAATCCACACACTCGCAAACAGCCTCTGTCCACGTGGCATGCTTTTATATCAATCCGAACGGTCTAAATCATGTGCCCCACTCATAATGGTGATTTATAAACAAATATCATTAATCTGAGGTCATGATTTTCCCAATCATGTAGACCACCTAATGAACCGACTAGCCTGATTTCAACCCAGGAGATCATTATGGTGTGGCCCAACTTTTGAAGGGCTCTGATTATATACACGCAAGGGAGATTGTCAATAAAGACAGGGCCATATGTGAAAGTTCACGTACAATGCCTGTATGGATAATTTCTTCTCATTACTCATTAATTCCCACAAGATGAACGGACTAGATCTTGCACGGACAAGCCGAATTTGGCAATTGGACAGTAGGCTGGCACGGTATCATGCACACGTGTATTGTAGATATTCGTAGGCGGTACGCCATGCTCATACTAGACGTGCCATCATATTTGAGGGCCGTACTCTTGTATGTCAGGTTGCAAGCTGAAAATCAAATAGCAGAAATATTATATACACCGTATTTATAGCTCTCATGGGCGCAACCAAACAGGATCACCCAGCTAGTAATTCACTCGACAGTTTTATAGGCGTGAAATGTAAATAATGATTACTTACCTTTACTTGTATTTACGTCCAAGAAACAGAATTAAACAGCCCCTTATGGTGAGTCAACGATTTACCATAAGTGAATATGATCATTGTGTCCACTTCAAGGCACTGAGTAATGAGAATTCATTCTTCCGGTATTATATATTGATGATATGATTATCGCTAGCCATAGCCTGTTTGAGATCAATATATTGAAGACTCAGTTACCAAGGATATTCGAAATGAAATATATGGGGGCTGCAAAGAGGATTCTTGGCATTGATATACGCATAGATAGAGAAATGAGCATATTACATTTGTCTTAGGTAGAATACCTTAAGAAGGTGTTGGTCAGGTTTGGGATGGACAAGGCTAAACCGGTTAACACACTCCATACTGCACACTTTCAACTTTCTTTAGAGCAATGTCTCACTACAGATGAAAAAAAAGCAGTTTATGTATATTGTGCCCTATTCGAACACGGTTGATAGTTTGATGTATGGATAGTATTTACAAGACTGGATATTTTACATACAGTTAGTGTGTGTGAGAAGATGCATGCTAAACCCTGACAAGCAGCAATAGAAGGTAGTGAAATTGTTACTTCAATATTTACCAGGTATGAAAACTACATCTTGACATTCGAAAAATTAGAGAAAAAACTTGTACGCCATGTGAATTTTAATTACATAGGAAATGTGGACAATAGAGGGTCAACTTTCACATTTATGCTAATAGGTAGAGCGATCAGTCAGATATCGAAATTTTAGTCTATGGTTGCTCTTCCACAATCGAAGCTAAGTAAATAACAGTAACAAAGACATTAAAAAAAGGTGTTTGGTTGAGAGGAATGATAAACGATCTTGGACTTTAGCAGGAGGCCGTGCCAGTTAATTATGACAACGAAAACGTGATCAGTTTGGCAAAGAATTCAACATATTATTCTCATACTAAACATATTAATTTTTGTCTTCATTTTATTCGATAGGTGTTTATGGAAGGCAATGTTACTCTTGAGAAGATCTACGTGAGCGTGAATCCGACGAATATACTTACAAAGGTGGTTTCTTCAGAGAAGTTCAAATTATGTTATACTTCTCTAAGCTTAGCAAATGTTTGATGAAGACGGGGTGTGTATGAAAAGTGACAATGGTGGAGTTGTGATGGAGACGATTAAAGATGGAGCTTGGAGATGTGGATCATGATAATTGAGCCATGGTGGAGATTGTTAATGAGATGTCTTCAATATGTGCAAAAAAGGGAGTTTTAATCGATCGAACAAGTTGCTAATCAATCGAAAGAACCCTGGATTAATCATATTGGTCTTTTAACAGTTTTTTATAGATTCAATCGATCGACCTTGGAAGTTCGAGTGATTGAGATAATTTGAAAAATTCATGTAAACTCTTCAGACACTTTTGAGCATGTACAATTGATCGAATACGGAGCTCGATCAATTGATGGCTGATCAATCATGTCGATCGATCAATGGTTAGATCAACGACGCACGTAGTTTTGCGTAATTACGCGATTTATTTTCTATTCGAGGTGTAACACTATATATATGGGTGTAACACGGGATTAAGGTAGAATAAGGAGAGCTAAATCATTTCTAGGATTTTGAAGGGAGGAAACTTGGGTTTTCGCATCTGTAAGTTGATTTAATCTCTTATACTTTTGTTTTCATAGTGGATTGCTCGTCGCTTTGTGCCATGGTTTTTTCCCGCAAGAATTTTTTCACGTAAAATCATATGTTCTCTAGTTTGCTTTGTTTACGTTTATCTTCTGTTTATGTGATTCTACTCGGGATTTGCTTCCGTGGCTCTCAGCAGAAAATTTCTTATTCATTTCAATTAAATTTCATTCCTATTAATATGGAATAAAATCTTTACGCACGCAAGATTCAAACACTTATAGGTGTCATGTTCAAAGTCACATAACTATATAATCTTATGCACATGCCTGATGGTCATGTGTCAAAAGTCGCATTAACCATGTCATTAACCATGTGATCTTAAGCTCACCAGTTCCAGAATATTTTTCTCTCCATTTGTTGGCATTGCTTTTAATTGCTCATTGTAATCCTTAAAAATAGATTTACCAATAGGGAGGATCATCTAATTAAACTTTTATTCATGCATATTACATATGGGTGGGAAACGGAGTGCTTAATATACAAAGTTTACTATTGTAACCTATACAAATATGCAAATAACATGATTTTATGGATAGTTTCAAGGTTAGGTGGGTCACACATGTACAAAGGAAATGGATGGTCAGAAAAGTTCACCTATGGTCCATGTCCACCACACATTCAATTAATTTGACGATGGACTAGTTTATTTCACATGTGCATGTGTGTATATATATGAGAAATGCTTACGCACTAGTTCTGTGTCCAACTAGTTGGTGTGTGGGGCCATCATAGTGTTTGCATGACATCTTGCTTGTGTTATCCCACCGTGAAAATGGCATGCCCCAAAAATCAGTTAATCTAGCTATTAAATGCACCCCACGTAAATGTGAAGCTTTTTATGTGGTTGTTTATAGTTATCTATGGTGTGCCCCACCTGATAGTTATATCTACCTGACTTTTTGGGTATTCCATTGTGGGAGAAGCTTGTTGGACAAATGACATGTCATACAAACACTATGGTGGGACCCACATGCCAACTAGTTCGGCATTGTGTTGAGCCTCTTTCATTTTCTATATGTATGTGTGTACAATGCTCATCATTTGTTTTTTTTAAAATTTTTTTTTGTTTTTTTTATTTATAAATAAAATTTAAATTTAAATTTAAATTATATCAAATGGTTGATTTTTTAATTTTTTATTTTTATGTTGATTTGTGATTGACGCAGTGCTTTCTTCCATTTTAATATTATAATAAACTTTTAAACTAAATGAAACTATTCTATAAACTTCATTCTTAGATACATTAGGTGTATTTCAATTAGACCCTTTTAAATAGTTCTAACTAATTCTTCTCTTCTTCATGAACAACATTGATCTGGTGACGCATGTGAAAAGGTAATCATAGATTTTCTTATTTTTATGGTGCCAAAATTTATATTGTGTTTGGTAGACGCTTAAAAATGATTTAATATCAATTTACTTAACATAATTATGCATTTGAAATATATATTAATATTTAATACATAATAATTACTGTTAACTAAAATGAGATAAACTTAAATTTACACGTGTACCAAACATGGCCTTCTTATCCTAATTAGAAATTTTAATCATATCTTTAACTTATTCATTTCAATATCATATATTTGATAACCATATCATAAGATTTAAAATCCCATCTAATCCCTCCAAATCCATGATGCCAAATGCAGGTTGTACCCTCC